>JAJQKJ010002169.1:10000-158196 GCA_029574335.1 Rana kukunoris | reverse complement strand
AGTTTTAAGAATTGTCATCCTACTACCTGTTAGCTGAAAAAAAAAAAAAAAGAAAAAAAGAAAATATCAAAAGAAAAAAAAAAAAAACAAAAGGGGAAAAAAACTGTGTGGAGTTGAAGTTAATAGGCATTATTTCTGCATTATTTGTACAGTGTTTGTTTTTTTTTTTTTGTTTATGGCATTTACTGTTATCTCTACACACTGTGTGATGAAGCTAATTTGTACCATTTTTTTTTTTAGAGTTTGTGGTATTAGCTGCGCTGAACAATTCCACAATGGACCACACATCAAATCATCATAAAACCACATCTGATCCTCATGCGGGTCACATCATCCAACCACAGCTGGACACCTCCATGGTGGAGGAGGGTCTGGCATGCATATGATGGTGGGTACCAGCTCTTAAGCTTTACTGGTCAGAACCAAAATGAAGCCTTGTGAAATGTGTGTAGTAAACACCGCCTACCTGCTCCACCTTCCCCCCCTGTGCCTTGCACCTCTCACCACTTTAATGCACACACCTATGGTCCTCCTCCATCCTCTGTTCTGCATTGTCCAATGTCTTGTTCGGTGCGCTCCCACTTCTTGCCTGTGCTCATCAGACCAAACCGAACGAATGTGTGTGGGCGCCAAACTTGTTTTAAATGTAACCGATGGATACCTAACCGATATAGAAAAAAACGATCGTTTGTAGGCACGACCATCAGTTAAAAATCTGCGCATGCTCAGAATCAAGTCGACGCATGCTTGGAAGCATTGAACTGTGTTTTATGTCACCGCGTTCTGACACAACCGTTTTTTTAACCGATGGGTGTGTAGGCACGACTGACCACCAATCAGCTTCATCGGTTAACCGATGGAAAAATCCATCAGACCGTTCTCATCGGTTTGGACCGATCGTGTGTACAGGGCATATGCGGGGTACATAATAGCTCATTATGACTTTTGCCTTGCAGGAGAAAAAAAATAAAAAATGGTTGATGCGGGTTTACAACCGCTTTAAGTTCAACCGCCATTCCACGTAACCAGCGTGGAACGCAAATGCCGCAGAAGCAGTACCGCGGCAACCACTGGGTGGCGCATGGATACACACAGTTGTACAGAACTATGAGAAAGATTAATACAACTGTGTGTATCGATGCGCCATCCAGTGGTTGCCGGCGGGGTTACTGCTTCCGATGTATAAAAAACAGACCAGTGAAATACCTCTATTGTTAAAGACCATATAACTCCTATGAAAAAAGCAGAATCAAAGTTTGATTCTGCTTTTTTCAAAGGAGTTACCGTATTTATCGGGGTATTGCGCGCTCCGGCGTATAGCGCGCACCCCTAAAGTGGACCCGCATTCCTGTGGAAAAAAAAGATTTTTTGTACTTACAGTTTTGGTGTCTTGCGCGGGTGTCCATCGGCGGCTTGTCGGGTCCGGCGTCCGTCAGCGGCTTTGGGTGACCTCTTCGTCGGGTCCGGCGTCCTTCTGCGGACGTCCTCCCCGTTCGATCCCCACTTTCCCGCGCCGAGTTTGAACACTGCGCCGGCATATACCGGGCGCAGTACACTCGTGTATAGTCGGGCAGGATCGGCTACTCTCGCGCTCACGTCCTGTACGTCCAGGACGTGAGCGGAGAGGAGCCGAGCCTGCCCGACTATACTCGAGTCTACTGCGCTCGGTATATACCAGCGCAGTATTCAAACTCGGCGCGGGGAAAGCGGGTATTGGCGTATATCGCGCACCCACGATTTTGCCCTGATTTTTAGGGCAAAAGAGTGCGCAGTATACACCGATAAATACGGTATATGGTCTTTAACATTGAAGACATTATCACTGGTCTGTTTTTTTATATATTCGTATTTTCAAATAAATCACAGGTTTATTTATTTGGGTGGGGGGGGGGGGTTCTGGCTATCAATTTTTGAGAATCGTGAGAGAATCGTGATCTTTAGTCTAAGCAAAAGAATCGCGATTCTCATTTTGACCAGAATCGTGCAGCCCTAACTTCCACAAAGCCTAGCACTAACAATTCCCCACTCCCTCCCCATCCAAATCTCCTCTCTCACAGCAGAAAATCTCCTCCAGCTTATCTCTAGCACATATCCCCCAATCCCTTCTTCCAGCGCCCCCCCCCCCCCCCCCAATTCTTTTTTATAGCAAATATCCCCCTTCCCAAATCCTCATTACACTTCTCAACAGATATCTGCCCACTCCCCCTCCTCCTCAAACATCCAAAGCACAAACTATTATTCCCCCCCTGTTGTAAATTTTTCTAAAAGCTCAAAACATTTCCCCTCTATACCCTCTTCTGTTAGAACAGAGCTCCTCCAGCACATGAAACTGGATCGCTCTTATGCCGCGTACACACGATCATTTTTTGTGATGAAAAAAACGACGTTTTCTGTGAAGTAAAAAAACGACGTTTTTGAAACGTCACTTTTCAAAGACGATGTTGCATACACACCATCGTTTTTTTCACAAAAAGCGAGGTTACGTTCACCACTCTTTTCATTGAAGCTCGCTTAATAACTAGCTTCTGGGAATGCGGGGGTTGAAAAACGTCGTTTTAAACGACGTTTTTGCTACACACAGTGACTTTTTGTGAAACAAAAAACGACGTTTTGAAAAACGACACAAAAAATTCAAGCATGTTGGAATTTTTTTTTGGTCGTTTTTTTTAAGACAAAAAACGACGTTTTGCCCACACACGATCAATTTAAATGACGTTTTTTTAAAACGTCGTTTTTTTTAATCGCAAAAAAACGACCGTGTGTACGCGGGGCATTAGATTGCATCGGGACTGTACACAGACACAGTTTGATTACCACCCCCTACCTACATTTACTGCAGGCGGGAGATGAGCAGCCCTTTGAAGCAGTGGCGGCTGGTGCTCCAAAAAATTTTTTTTGGGGGGGGGCACAAAACAAACTGAAAAACAGCCGCCAGTGTTCCCCATAAATTGCCGCAGTGTTCCCCATCAATTGGCGCCAGTGTGCCCCATCAAATGCTGCCAGTGTGCCCCATCCGGCACTTACCTGTCTCAGCGCTGTCCTCCATGCTCCGAGTCCCCTATGTTTTCTCCCGTTCTCTTTCCGTCTCTGCTATGATTGGATGCTTGATCAGCGTCCAATCACATCGCCTGTCGCTTCAGCCAATCGGTGACAGGGTAACCAAACCCGAACACCTGATTGGACGCCTATTAGAACCGACGGCTCTAATCAGGCGCTTCAAAAAATACCCCTTGCGCTGTAATTCAAATACCTGGTGCCCAACAAGGGCCAGACACCTGAATAGGGGGCAGCAGTGGCGACAATAGATAGTTGGATTCATGCATTGCATGAAACTATCTATTGGTGATAGAGCAGTGCAGTGAGTGGGCGACGCTCCTGCACCCTCTATGCATGTACCACCACTGCTTGGAAGAGATGGGGGCTGTAATCAAACTGTGTGTGTGCAGTCAAATGCCATCAAAGAGCGATCTGTCTAATGTGCTGTTCTGACAGGAGAGGAGAGCCCATAGAGCACAACACAGCGCACCTCCTGGCTCTCAGCACTCTGCACTTCTCCTCTCACTGCTCCAGGCTGCCGGCCCCTTGTCCCCAGCTTTAAGTGTGGAGAGGGGGTGCACAACTGAAATCTGGGTGGGGTGCACCCCTCTAGATCCAGCCATGTCTGTGTCTTTCCCTCTAGCAGCTGAAAGCCAGCGGGAAGGAGAGCAATCGGCTTTTAGCTGCTGCAGAGAGCCACTCGTGCATCATTCTTCAATTGCTCTTCCCCGCCCACTGATCCCCCAGCTGTCCGGGTCCCCCTGTGTGCCTGGGCCCTTTATAGGTGTACCGGTAGTACCCACCTAATGACAGTCCTGACACAGCAATGGGTTCAGACCCTTCCCAATCTAGCCAAAATTAAAAATAATTGTCTTTAGTACATGTTTTTTTTTTTTTTTTGGAATGTATTAATCTACATTGTTTTAAGACATACAACATACAAATGGAATCTTGTGGTTGTGCTAAAAATGCCTGTCTTTTTTTTTTTTTCTTTTCTAGCGTATGACCTTTTACTTTGGATATGAAAATGTAGAACTTCTCTTCACTGGATTGGTGATTAACTCAGCAGGAGGTAAATACCACTTCAGCTATAGGTTGACCCCAAGTCCAGTGTATAGACAATAGTAATGTACAGAGAGATCATCCTGCAATTGAGCCACAATTCTCTGTCTGTTGCTTACTAAAGACCTGCTGGGTGCAGGGTCGATTAACAGTAGAACTATGGTCAACACAATTTAAAATTGTTCCGCAACACTTAATTAGAGCAGAAATCCAAAGAACAAAGCAAAAATGGGGTTCACCGCTCCAGGGAGGTCCCGAATGCAACCACGGACAGGCCAAGGTAAATATGGGTGCTGGCAATGCATAGGCAATGGAAAATAACAGGAAACGGATGGACGGCCACACACATATGATTCTTGCTGTGTATTTGCGGTGTTTGCTTATGTTTCTTCAATAAAGACAACTCAAGAGTTCTTTGGTGTGGGGCCGTCCATCTGTTTCCTGCTATTTTCCAACACCTAATTAGAAGTGCAACAGTAATTAGAGTTTTCTAAGTCCTGCCAGTTAGTAGCTTCATGTGATAGGGTGGCAATGATGCTGCACTGATTCTGAATTTAGAGCAGAGTTGCCCCTCTCATGTAGGCTGTGCTCACCTGCACTACAGTGAGTTAAAAAAGGCGGTGGTTAGCATTGCCACTGTTAATTCACAAGCCTCTAGCTCGGGGTGCCCAACCTTTTGAATAGCGAGGGCCATTTAAGCAATTTGGTAACCAGTCGTGGGCCACAATGAGCGGGGCTTGCGGATGACAGGTCACGGCTCCTCTATGGGCCCTCCGATCTGTCCAGATGGACGGGGACGAATTCCAATCTGTTTTTTGGATTGGAGGTAGGCAAGCGTAAATGGACATCTGTTGCTCTGTAGAGGTGAAATGAGGGTCCATTTGGTCGGGCTGATGATGTGAAAAGGGCCTAAGACTGCTTTCAACCGATGGTTTACCCAAAAGTGTCTATCCTGCGGGTTAGCTGAACTTTGCCATAGACTCCTTCTGTGGCAAAGCCGGCGCTGTAGAGGAAACATCAGCTTATGGGGGCTCTGGTCCGGACCCGCTTTCTTCCTCTATCACCAGCTTCATTCACAACACTGATGCTGTGGTATGGCAGATCGGCAACCTGCGATTTGCCTTGCCAACCCGCTATTCCAGAGAGGAGGTCGCGGGCCACATCAGAGCGCTCCGCAGGCCACATATGGGCCCCGGACCACTGGTTGGCCACCCCTGCTCTAGCTTATCAGTCAGCACCTGTTCACGCCTAGTCCTGCCACTACTTTCTGAATTGACTGCATAGTTTATGGATCTCCTGTGCACTGACAGTAATACATGTGAGAGAATTCAATAGTTTAGGAACTGCTCTCCTCAACGATGCTCAGTGCTTTTAAAGTCGGGCAGGCATAACCAATATCATTTTTTTTGTTGATGGTGGATTACTTATTTGTTTATTTTATCTCTGCTCTCTTTTTATTTTTTTCCTCTTGCTCTTTTCTCTCTATTTTGCAACAGAAATGGCTGGAGCTTTTGTGCAGTATTTCTGATGGCCGTATTGTATGAGGGCTTAAGATTGCTCGGGAGGCCTTGCTCAGAAGGTCACAAGTCAGTATCCGTTATAACTCCATGCCAGTGCCAGGACCCAATGGGACCACCCTGATGGAGACTCACAAAAACTGTCGGGTAAGTACTATGTGAAGAATTAAAAAATTTGACTTTACCTCTCCTAAAAGACAGGAAAGGAGATATGCGGTTTTCTGGAGGTAGACGGACTAGGGTGTAGTTTTATGCTCTTAGAGCAGAGGTCTCCAAACTGCGGCCGGGGGCCAGATGTGGCCCTTGCTTGCTTTTACCTGGCCCTTGAGGCGCTGTTTCATCCACTGACACCAACAATGGGACACACTCTTCCAATGACACTAATGATGGGGCACAATTCTCCCAGTGACACCAAACAATGAGGCACATTTCTCCTACTGAAATAAACAATTGGGATTTTTTTTTTTTCCCACTGACATCTGGACCATTTCTACTCCCAATGGCCACAGTCCAGCCCCCCGCAAAGTCTGAAAGACAGTAAACTGGCCCTTTTTTTGTAAAGTTTGGAGACCCCTGTCCTAGAGCAAGCCAACGGCAAAGCCAACAGTGATCTTAAAGGCTTCGCTTTTTTAAAAGAGGTCTCAACAGCAGTAGCCTTTGAAACTGTTGAAAAGTCTTCGCATAGATTACAATTTTAAAGCTTATCCCCAAGCACAGACAAATTGATGCTGTATTGTTGCAATGATGGTACCTTGTGAAAAATAAAAAACTCCTATCTTCCCTCTTTAATTTGTCCCGTATGCTTCAATTATGCTTGGAATCTCGCCCTTCCATTGAATGTATTTGCTAAGAAGAAGACTGGTCATCCCAGGTGGTTCTCTATGCATTGGGTGAATGTAGTCCTGAAGCAAAGCAGCAATGTTATTGGTGTATATTCCCACCAAGCATCACCTTGGTCACAAGAGTTTCCACAGGCAGGGCGCTCCTGGCAGATGTTCCTTTATCAGTAGGAAATCACATAGGGCACCTGTGGAATCCCTCAATCTGGCACCTATGGCAGAAAGGTTTTTCTGAGCCCTTCTGATTTCTTCACAGAAAATTCTCTGTACAAGAAGGCTATAATAATAATTAGAAAAAAAACACCCTCATAAAATCCATATGAAGTACATTCATGAATATGATAACCCTGAATAAGGGATACAGAGCAGGTGCAACCAAAAAAAGCAAACTTAAGTGCTGGTTGAAGGAAAAACAGTGCTGCTTCTCGACACATAGTGTGGCGGGAGCCTCCACCTCGTTAGGGGGTAAAGTTTGTCAAACTAGCATTTCAGCTGAACCAGGAGCAACACCATCTTAGTCCTACTAGTGTCAGCTTATATACACATTGATGAGGGTTTGTACTCTTAAAACCCACTAATTCTGGGGGTTGTTTCCAGGAAGAAATGACCCCTGAACAAAACGCTGATAAAAGCCTATCTGTGCATGGAGACGTAGGATAACATGCGGGGAGTTTACAGGCTGCAGAGAAAAAAAATACCCAAAGCCAAAAAACAGGTAGCTATAAAAAAAGACCAGTGTGTATGAGGCCTAAAGCCTAACTCTAGGTTTATTTTCACTTCAAATAGTTGCTAATTAGCCTGCTGTATAAACTGTATGCAGCTCAGCTACATACAGTATACAGTGCCGTGTTTCAGCAGCGGTACAAGGACTTCCTGTCTGCCGCTGGAACAAAATTTGAGTTGGGCACTGCACAGGAAGCCATGCATTTTAAATGATGAATACAAGGCTTCCTCCGATCGGCTGAGGTGGACATTGTGACGTCATCTGCCCACCTCAGACATTTTTTTTTTTTTTTTTTTTAATCTTCCTCCGGATCAACGGTGGGTATAGGATTGTGTATATGGAGGGTTTTTTTTGTTTTTTTTTATTGGTTGAACTAGATGTGACTACGTAACTGTGGCTCTATAGGTAATAAATAAATAAGTGAAGTTAAGGATTTCTTTTTCCATTGAGTTTTTTTTTAATTCCCTTTTATTTCTTGTTCTTTACAGACAGCAGATGGTAAGCATGCCTCACATCTTCCAGACTTTCCTCCACATCATCCAGGTGGTGGTCAGCTACTTCCTCATGTTAATATTCATGACCTACAACGCCTATCTGTGCATAGCGGCGGGGGGCAGCCGGAGCGGGAACTGGCTACTTTCTCTTCAGCTGGAGGAAGGCTGTGGTGGTCGACATAACCGAACATTGCCATTAATGACTCCTCAATGGGACATCTAGTGGCACTTATTGATCTCATTACTCCTCTTCTTATGAGGATAAATATTTTTGTAACAAACTCCCATATTGCCTTTCTTTCCTGCCTTTTTAAGTGACGTAGTTTGATATCTGCAAATTTGAGGATGTAGCCCTGCTCATTGGTTCATTCCTAATCCAATCACCCAATTCTTGATCAGCTGCAGGACATATTTTAGGTGGACTTTTGCCATTATCGCCTATAACACCAGATGCCAGACAAGAACTATATCCGGTTTACAGTCCCCACTGTTCAGAGTCTGTTTGCTGGACGATATTTATAGTCAAATGAATCTAAAAATATGACTTTAGAATTGGTCGTGTCAATAGTTCTCAAAAATGTGTCATTTTTCAGTTCATCCCAGCAAGAATTAATGTGTAATTTTTAGATATATGCTGACATTTCTATTAACTGACTTCCTAAATCAATCAATCATAGGTTCTGTCATAAGGATCTCTGTTCTCTGTCATTATATCTCAGAAACGCTGCTGTGTTCCCAGGGTCTTCCACCTAGTATTGATAAAATGATGGCCAGTGCCATTGGAGGAGAGAAGGAAATTCCAGCAGTGAGATCTATCTGCTGTTGTTTCTGACCGAAAAAAAGGCAGTTATTAAGAAAATTCTCAAGCATCCATGAGCAACCAAAATATTAGCGTTGGGTAGATTGATCCTTCAAAAGGTCCATGTACCTTGTTTAATCAGCATATATGCAATCTCTTTTTCACTTACTTAAAGTGGACCGGTAAGAATTTTAAGAAGGCCCTCTCCCTCCTTACACATTTGTAGAATTTCCAATGGTCCTCCCCCTTTCTCGTACACATTTCCAGAAGTTACGGGCCCATGCACATGTGCAGACAGCAGTGGGTCTCTGGCAGAGAACCCTGTGGCCATGTCTGTGCGAGATCTCACAAACTACCTTCTGCGATGTAGACCTTGGGAGGCAGTTTGTGAGACTTTATGTGTACGCAGACATACTGCGAGTCTCTGGTGCGTGTGTGGGAGGATCCAAGCATGCAGACACCCCATGGGGTGTTATTGAGGTTCCATAGACCTGGCAGAGACTTGTGTGCTTAAGCATGCTCTAGATCTCCATTAAAGATGGTGGCTTGGGTGGAGGGCCGAGAGTGTTGGAGGAAAAACGTTGGCTTCATGCAAGATGACGCATTACTCCATGGTCTGGTATTTTTTTTTACAGGGACAACTGTTTGGATTATTTTTTTTTGGGGGGGGGGGGGATTGGGCAGTGTAAAGTACCCTAATTTGGGTGCAGTTACACAGCTAATTTAGCTTCCTCTGCCCCCAGCCCCATGATTGAGGAAACAAGAACATAAATAGAATTTACTAAACTATAAGCAACATGCGTTTCAGTTGACTTGATCATAGTTAAATGTAATTGGAAAAAAATCATGATAATCTAGTTAAAGGTGTAATAAGTGAAATGTACAGCTTTTTCTACACAGTTGCAGATATGACAATTGCAGCAGGTTTGTCTCTGGAAACAGATGGAGGTGGTTTCTTAAAAGCATACATGGTGAAGGACTGCCTTTGGCGATCTGTCAGGGGTAGTTGGACATTTACCAGAATTACACTACAAGTGCAAAATGCACTTGGAAGTACAGTCGCTGTAGATCCGAGGGGGACATGCAAGGAGAATAAAAAACAGCATTTTAGCTTGCACATGATTGGATAATACAATCAGCAGAGCTTCCCCTCATTTTAGCTCTTCCCCTTTGCACTTGTAGTACAAAGTTGGAGTAGCCTTTAGTAAATAACCCCCAATGTGTGTAAGTTAATGGTTTAGATTTTAGCATCTTTCAACTGAAATCTGTTCGTGGACCGCTGTAGATATCCTGATCCAAAGAGTGCTTCAGTTCTTCGGTCAAAATGACTTGCTACTTGACCAGAGACCTAAATGCAGCATTCCAATAGACATCTAAATGACTAATTATTGTAGATTGCATACATCTCCATTTTTTTTTTTATTTAAAATCTTATTTTATGTATTTTTAGTTAAATAATGTGAAGCTTTTACGAACTGTATGATTTATTTTTCAATAGTTAAAAATATGAAGGCATAAAATTAGTCAATCCTTTTTAATAAAATATTGACTGGGAATTGTTTTTTGTTTCCTACTGGTTATTCTTGTGAGGACATCTTGTGGTAGGTTCTGGTATAGCATTTATACAGACAGTCATGCAGTATAAAGTGCACTAAATACCCCCTGGTCAGATATGAGGGTACATTTACATGTTTGTATTTTAATGCTTGTGACATCACTAAAACCGCATCTTGCTTTAAGACACTTGTGTTCAAAATAATAGCCATTTGCATGAAAAAAAAAAAAGTGTGTAAAGTTCAAAATCCTTATAATGGCTTTTATTTCCATACACGCACATGCATTGGGAATACTGCACAGCCTATTCCAAATCAAAACATAAATATAAATGCTTAATTTTTTTTAATTTATTTACAGAAAGTGAAGGATAAGGAATATTAGACTTAATGTTTGAGTTTGTAAATCTGTGAACCGCTTGCGGGTGTCAATAGATAGTTAATGACACCCCCAGATCATCGCATATGTGTGAACCCAGCCTTAGGCCCCTTTCACACAGGAGGCTGTTCTGCTGCTGTTAAAAGCATGTTTTGTTTTTTGAAATTCCAAGACGCTCAGCGATTACTTGCATTTGTATATTGCGTCTAGCTGCGTTTGCGTGCGGCTGCGGTGGAACATTCTTGCCATTTCTGATGTGCTTCCTGTTTTTCTTTCCTTGTTGCCGCTGCTATCCGCAGGTAAAATAGTACGCTGCGATTACCTGCGGTTATGTGCCGATAGCTGCAATAAATCGGTCCTGGACGCAGTCAAATAAATTTTTTCTAACTGCACAAAACCCTATGTAACAAACAGTTGCTAAATGCAGTGTGTGAATGGGGCCATAGAAATGCATTGTCTGAGTTTAAGTGCAGTAGATAACTTGATCTATCCGCAGCTAAAAGCTGAATTATATCCGCCTGTTTGAAAGGGGCCTTACTGTATGAACTGAGAAATGCTTGAAGATTTTGCTTTCCTGTTAATCTTCAGTCAGTGCTTAGTTGCGTAAGCACTGTTTCTGAGAACTGCTTCACATCTGTGTTGCAGACCAATTCCTTGCACCTGTGAACAGGTATTCCAGCCCAGGATGCTTGCACTGCGGTCCACAATTCCTCTGCATTTCTTAGTTTTACCTCAAACAGCATTTTGATGTCCCACCATGTTGGAAGGCAACGTGTTTTAATATCATACATTTCTGGATTTTATCCCACAAGTTTTCTATTGGATTAAGGTCGGGGATTGGGCTGGCCACTCCATAACGTTATTGGTCTGGAACCAAGATGCTTCTTGCTTACTGGTGTGTTTGGGGTTGTTGTCTTGTTAAAACACCCATTTCAAGGGCATTTCCTCTTTGGCATAAGGCAACATGACCTCTTCAAGTATTTTAAGGTATTCAAACTGATCCCTGATATGCGATAAGTAGGCCCAACACCATAGTATGAGAAACATCCCCATATCGTAATGCTTGCACCACCATGCTTCACTGTCTGCACAGTGTACTGTGGCTTGAATTCAGTGTTTGGGGGTCATCTGACAACCTGCAGCCCCAAGACCCAAAAAGAACAATCTTGCTTTAATCAGTGCCCAAAAAGTTGCGCCAATTCTCTTTAGGCCAGTTAATTTGTTCTTTGGCAAATTGTAACCTCTTCAGCACATCAGGGTTTACTTCCTCTTTAACCCTTCCTTATGCTTAGCCAAAAAAAAATTAGCGTTTTTTGGATGAGTTGCACTTAAAAAAAATGTATCTGTTCCAACTTACAGCCGTGTCCAAAAGTTTGGAGAATGTGAAAAATCAATATTTGTGTCAAAGTCTGCTGCCTCAGTTTTTATGATGGCAATTTGTATATACTCTGCCATTAACATAATCTCATTAAAAAAAAAACATATCACTGCATTTGTGAAGGCTTCAGGGTGTCCCAGAATGTCAAGCAAGTGCCAGAACCGTCTCCTACATTTGATTCAGCCGTAGGATCGGGGGACCACCAGTGCAGAGCTTGCTCAGGAATGGCAGCAGGCAGGGGTGAGTGCTTCTGCGCACAGTGAGAAGACTTTTGGAGGATGGCCTAGTGTCAAGAATTCTGGGCAGCAAAGTAATTATCTCTGATAAATCCCTGTTTCTGGTTGTTTGGGGCATTGGGAAAAAACCTTGTCCAGGGGAAGAAAAGGCAAGCGCTACCATCAGTCCTGTTTCATGCCAACAGTAAAGCATCCCGGGATCCATTCATGTGTGGGGTTGCTTTCCAACCAAGAGAGTGGGGGCCTCACTCACAATTTTATGAACACAGTCATGAATGAATAAAGAATGGTACAAAAACAACCTTTCGAGAGCAACTTCTCCCAACCATCCAAAAACAGTTTGGTGAGGAACAATGCCTTTTCCAGCATGATGGAGCACCTCACCATAAGGCAAAAGTAATAACTAAGTGGCTTGGGGAACAAAACAGAAATTTTGGGTCCATGGCCAGAAAACTCCCCAGACCTTAATCCTATTAATCCTTAAGAGGCGGGTGAAAAAAAACAGAAATTCTGACAAACTCCAAACATTGATTATACAAGAATGGGCTGCCATCAGTCAGGATGTGGGCTAGAGGTTTATTGACCGCATGCCAGGGCAAATTGCAGAGCTCTTGAAAAAGAAGGGTCAACACTGCAAATATAACTTAATGTAATTGTCAATAAAAGACAAAAACTTTTGGCCATGGCTGTACAAACAAATTCACCTATAGAACAGTGATAAGCAATTAGCGGACTTCCAGCTGTTGCAGAAATACAAGTCCCATGAGGCATTGCAAGATTCTGACAGCCACAAACATGACACTCCGAGGCAGAGGCACGATGAGAGTTGTAGTTTTGCAACAGCTGAAGGTCCGCTAATTGCATATGACTGCTATAGAATCTTGTTTGTAACCCGGGGATTGCCTGTATTGCTACTCTTACTGAAAATAGAGAGTGACTTTATAGAGGGGCCTAATGGTGTGTGTGACTTTCATATACTGTACATATATTTCCCAATACAGGCATTCCCCAGGTTACAAACAAGATATGGTCTGTAGGTTTGTTCTTGAATTTGTAAGTCGGAACAGGTACATTTTTTAAGTCATGGTTGCAGGAAAGAAATTTGCTCTGTTTATGGCCTGCCTTAGAACCAGATTTAATTAGGCATCCTTTGCTTTCTATCAGTGCTGAGAAAGTTTGTGTAAATGGGGCTCTTATTCTTTTCCTGGTTAAAAATTAATTAACGAGAGCCTGCCATTCTCTTTAGATTGTAAACAGGTAGAATCACTTGTCATGCACTGGGTAAACCATATGGCCCGGATCCACGTACCCCGGCGTATCTTTGTGCGGGCGTAGCGCATCTTATTTACGCTACGCCGCCACAACTTAGAAAGGCAAGTGCCGTATTCACAAAAGCACTTGCATCCTAAGTTATGACGGCATATCGTAGATGGGCTGGCGTAAGTCTGCGTAATTCAAAGTAGGCTGGTAGTGGGCGTGTTGTATGTAAATGAATGGTGACCCCACGTAAATGACGCAAGGAACGACGTATGCGCCATCCGTGGACGTATCCCAGTGCGCATGCTCTGAATCACGTTGCAAATACTCAATGCTTTCGACGTGAACTTAACTTACGCACAGCCCTATTCGCGTACGACTTACGCAAACGACGTACAATTCGACGCTGTTCCGACGTCCATACTTAACGTTGCCTGCGCCTCATATAGCAGGGGTAACTTTACGCCGCTCATACGCCCTAGGTAAACGACGTATATCAATGCGCCGAGTGCACGTACGTTCGTGAATCGGCGTATCTAGATCATTTGCATATTTTTAATGGGAACGTCTAATGCGCCCAGCGTAACTATGCGCCCACGATACGCCAGCGTAGGCAAGTTACGCCGGACGACTGAAGCCATGTTTTCCGGCGTATCTTGCTTTGAGAATTGGCGCAAAGATATGACGGTACACATTTGAAATTATGGCGGCGTATCTGGAGATACGCCGCCGTAATGCCTTTGTGGATCTGGGCCTATAACTTTATACTTACCTGAGCTCATTCTAGATCCAGCTCTGTGCATGAGAGCAGCTGCTCTCCTCCCTCCTTACAGGGCAGATTTATAGCAGCGTAACCACTGGCTCCTGGTGCTGTCAATAGAAGTTTGTAACAAGAGAGCAGGGCAGCACCAAGCTGTCTATGTCAATAGATGCAGAAAAGGTGACTCGGGAGTGAGACGCACGAGTGCCCCCATAGAAAGTGGCTTTCTAGGAGGGCACTCCCCAGAGAGGAGCCAGGAAGGTCAGCAGGGGACCCCAAAAGAGGAGGATCGGGCTACTCTGTGCAAATCCATTGCAGAGAGAAGGTAAATAAATATATTACCTGTTTGCTTCTATTTAAATAAATTTAAAAAAAAGCTGTATAATCACTTTAAGGAAATATTCCTGCAGGTCCAGGGGAGGTAAATGGAGTCTCAAGAGAGGAAGGGAAAATACCACAGTCGGTGTGATGTGTTTTTATTGGAAGAAACACTTTCCAATACCCACAGCAAAAATGCACTGCTATTACCAGATGTGCAGGGTTTCCATTAATTCTTAAAGGAGTTGTAAAGGAAAAAAATGTTTTGTTGAAATTACTGTTTACAGGGTATAGAGACATAATAGTTAACTGATTCCTTTTAAAAATAGATAAAAATCAATCATATAATGTACCTGCAGTTTCATTTTTGCATGCTGTTTCCTGCTTCTGTAATGCACAAAGTCACAGAGCAGTGATGGTTTGGAAAACGAAACTGATTGGTGCTGAGGGGTTTTAGACACAGTAATCGCACCTCCTTGATTAGTGACCACAGAGAGAAAGCTCCCAGTACTGTGGTCATCAGGAAACAGACAACCAGGAAGTGTGGAGATCAGAGAAGAATTACAGCAACTTGAGATCAAAAACGAACAATGAGGACATAAAAACAGCACTGCATTAAGGTAAAGGAAGCTATTAAGATTAACACAATCAACACAAGTCTAATCATTGGAGAAGAGCAGGCTGAGTTCCCAGCACAGCCATAAAACTGACCACAATGTGCTCTCATGCCTAGTATAATGAGTTTTAATTAAGAAAACAGAGAGAATGGCAAGAACAGGGATTTCATATAAAGAGAAAAGGATGCTTTTCCATAGAAGTACATGGTACAGCAGGCACGCATCAGGAATATGAAATGTTAAAATATTCTTTAACGGCACCCCCACAAATTGGAAACTGCAGCTTGTTTTCTCATGCTGGTAAAAACATAGCACTATGTGGTTTCCTGCAGCTGTGATTTTAGAATAAATGGAGTGCTGTGGCCGCATGGAAACTGCAATAGTGTGAACCTAGCCTTAGTGTACAATAGGACATAAACATCATTTTCCATTTCAATCTACAGACAATATAATTTTCTAAAGCTACCAAACATTTATTTGGTTCTCTACAGTGCAACACTAAGAGGTTTAATTAGAAATGTTTTCACAGACAATTCAAACAACTTTCACCTATAATTTACAATTTGAATCTAATTGGAAGAAAATTTATCTTGGGTGGACTTTGTGTGAAAAAATAAATAAAAAATGGACTTCTAAATGTACAGAATGCCTAAGACACTGGCATGCTTCCCCTCATCCCAACACTCAGATTGATTAGCTGATCTTAACATTTGCCCCTTTTTTCTTCCTCTAGTCCAGGCATCCTCAAACTACGGCCCTCCAGCTGTTGCAGGAATTACACATCTCATGAGGCATTGTACACTTCTGACATTCACAGACATGACTAGGCATGATGGGAATTGTAGTTCCTGAACAACTGGAGGGCCATAGTTTGAAGATTCCTGCTCTAGTCTGAGGACCTTAGGGGCACGGCCTGCCTATCTCATGAACCTGACAGACAACTCAACAGCAAAATAAAGGAGCACACAGACCAGACTAACAATGCTGCTGCTGCTGCCTGAAATGCTGTGGCTTAGCACTCATTTTTTAACAGGAAGTGCTGGTGTTGGCAGGATCTCCATGTAAGGAACTTTGGAAAAGATTCACAAAATATGATTTGCCTGACAAATTTTTTATAGTAAGACATGATGCCAAACATGCTAGAATTTATTTTTTCAGATGTATATACACTTTAAACTAAACCTGCAGTAAGATATATATGGAGGTTTTTATTGCTGGTTGCCTGACCATCTCCAGGATGTACTGGTTGCTGTAAAAACCTGAACTAGGGCTCTATTTAGTGACCAGTTTTTGCTAATGGAAAGGGGTCATTGTTCCAGCAGCTGCTGATTGGCTGGCTCAGGCTAAGGACGTCACGCACAGATACATTTTTTCAGATCTCTTACTAACTTTTACATGCAAGACTTTAAATGACTCTGAAACAGGGACTTTGGTTCAGAATATAAATTCACTTTAAAGCGGTTGTAAACCCTGTGGAAGAGAGGAAAAATAAAAAACACCCTGTATGGGAAAAGGCCTACGCACTGCATACTAGCTCATTATGAAATACTTACCCTAGAACAAAGACATGTTCCCCCAGCATTATTTACGGGTTTTGTGATCCAGTGATGTGAGTGGTCAGAGGCACAATGTCTCTCCTGTGCATGCACGCGGAAGCTCTCGGTCCCGGCAAAAAGCTCTGAAGTTCCGGCATGATACGCCTCACCTTCAGAGCGCATGCCCTGCAGACGTCAGCAGCTGCATCCAGGGTGAATATCTCCTGAATAGTGCAGGTTTAGGAGATATTCATTTTACCTACAGGTAAGCCTTATTATAGGCTTACCTATAGGTAAAAATCACAAAAGCAGGGTATACATAGGCTTTAACAAGTCACATATTAACTGGACTAGGACCTTTTCGAATAGCATTCTAATATGCCAGAATGGTTACTCTTTTTACATGTAAATTTTAAGCAAAAACAAAAATGGCACCAAGCACTGGAAAAATATGGATATTATATTAATAACAAAAAAATTAATCCACGCAAATTGATTTCTGCTCAATAAACAGTTCCTTCAGTTCATAAAAAAACAAGTTAAGGTCCATTTTAGAGCAGGAGCCCTTTTCTCTAAAACTCAAAGTTTCCAAACTGTACAGTGTGGCTGTTGGGCTTCGGCTGTGGTTTGTATCCAATGCGGTCATGGATAGTTTGCTCTCTCGTTTTAGAGTCACCACTGAGCGACACTGCAGCATCTTCCTCACTGGCAGATAGATCCACCTCTTCTCGCTGTTTTTTACGGCTCTACAAAAAAAATTATTATAAATAAATGTAAATGAAAAGTGACAGGAGGAATAACCCAACATTGAGCCACAAGGAGAAATGTGTTTTATTTAACAATCAGAGCGTTTCCAGTCCCACCCATATCTAATGAACCACTGGATGGCCAGTTTGCTGGGAATATCTAACGAGTCCTTCCTTCAGGCACTTCTATGCCTAAAGAATACAACCTTGTACACCCTGCTAGTTATTTTTTGTTTAACCCAGTGGGCTATGCCAAAAAAAAAAAAAAAGACAGCTCAGGTCGGAACCCCTGTACTAACAATCCAATTTTAGTACATAGATCGTCCTTGCTGTTCTGACAGGGGGCGACAAGTCAGTGTTTCTTAACTAAGGTTCAACCCTAGGGTTCCGAAGTTATCTACTTGTCAGTCACAGGCAGCTGAATGGTAGATCGAATCCCCTCGGCTGATTCACGCACAGCTACACAAGCAAGCAGTTCTCCTTGTGTAGCTGTGCAGCTCTGCTCCCCGCTGGCCCCTCCTCCCCTCCCAGGTGCTTGTATGTGACATTACCCAGGATGGACGGGAAGGGAGAATTGGAGGAGGGGACAGTTGGGAACAGTGCAGCAGGAAATAACTAATCACTGCTGCTTCCCTGAGCTGCTTCCCTGAGCATGTATGTTACCCTGATCCCATGTAAGGTGCTCCGATCTCATATGCCCTGATCCCATGTAAGGTGCTCCGATCCCATGTAAGATGCTCCGATTCCATGTCCCCTGATCTCATGTACGCTGCTCCGATCCCATGTAAGATGCTCCGATTCCATGTGCCTTGATCTCATGTAAGGTGCTCTGATCCTATATGCCCTGACCCCATGTAAGGTGCTCTGATCCCATATGCCCTGACCCCATGTAAGGTGCTCTGATCCCATGTGCCCTGATCCTATGCAATGTGCCCATCTGAGTGTCCTATAATAAGCCATGCTTTCAAGTAATATGCCCATTCCCCCATGTAATGTGCACTGCTGCCACCCATGTAGTATGCCCTCCTGACCCCCTGTGCTTTGCCCTGCTGCCTCCCTGTACATTGCTTATCTCAACTTTCACCCAGAATTGACCATCCGTGCAGAAAAAGGCAAGCACAAGTTTTACAATAAACAGGTACAATTTAATATTGATTCTATTATTTAATCCTCATTCAAAAAATAATTGTTGTTCTATCAACAGCTCGCTGATCACACAAATGTTGTAGAGTAAGGCCCCTTTCACATGAGCGGACCGTTCGTCCGCTAATTACAAGTCTGTTTACGGACTTGTAATGGGCCCCTATGGGATCGCGTCCGTTAGCGGATGATGCATCCGCTAACGTCCGCAAGATCCGCATCCGTTTTTTCGGACGGAAGAAACCCCTATTTTTCTTCCATCCGGCGGATCGGATGCAAACGGACAGACGGTCCCTTTTCATCCGATTCCCCATAGGGGATAGCGGAGGAGAGACAGGGCGGTCCCTGCACAGTGTGCGGGGACCGCCCTGTCCGCCGACAGCTCAGCGGGACCCCCCGCTGAGCCGACGAACACACACGGAGCGGATCGAAAAACGGACCGCTCCGTGTGAAAGAGGCCTTATAGGTGTGAACATTACCTCCAGGGTTCTCCGAGGTCTCAAACTTTTTACCAAGGGTTCCTCTGAGGTTAATAGGTTGAGAAACACTGGCTTAAGCGGTTAAAGAAAACTTCAACAGCTGCTATGGCTGACCTCTCCTGACAATGTTCGGTGCCTGGCTGTCAATGCTGTAGAAAATGTAGGAAAATATGGGGGTTCCCTGCTAAAGCAAAACCTGTCCAGCTACTTCCTGTTTTGCTTGTTGGGTTCTGATGTAAAGAATGGATTATAATTATTTGTAAAAATAAATAACCACCCCCCCCCCTTGTTGTTTTCTCACCTCCAGTTCTTTACGGATACTTTCAAATTCCTCAATATCATCAAGTTTCAGTTCCAGGCGTGTTGGCTTCCTGCGCAGCATCTTGCAATCTGTATTGGATAGAGATATCAATATTTATTCATTATGCAACAGGGCAAAATGCTATACAGTATATAATCATAAGACAAACACATCAGTCACAGGATGGGAAGTCCAAACTGATATCCACCAAAAAAAAAAGAGCAGTCATGTGATGAGACAGCTTGAGGGCAAAACAACAAGACCACAGACTATGTGTAGAATGTGGTGTAAAAAATGACAGCAAACAAAGGAGACCTACATAAAAAAAAGAGGCATCCAAATCAATCAGTGTTGATGATGGTGGTATGAATGACACTGCTATTGCAGAGCTTTAGGCCGTGTACACACGACCGAGGTTCTCGCTGGAAACCAGCGAGAACCTCGCTGGAAGCTGCATTCCAGCGAGGACCTCGGCCGTGTGTACGCTCTCGGCGAGCTTCCCGTCGGGAAGCCCGTCGAGCAGAAATAGAGAGCACGCTCTCCATTTCCTCGACGGCCCGCCTGGATGAATGGCTGGTTGCCATTCCCGACGGGCGGGTCGCCGATTTCGACGGCCGGCAGAGAACCTCGACGGGCGGAACGATGTGTTCTGCCTGTCGAGGATCTCTGCCATGTGTACACGGCCTTACAAGAAGAATACATAAAGGAACTGCAACCATAACACGTTTAGAAGGAGAAACATTGTAACACATTTAGAACAAAGGAATGAACTTCGGTCTGTAAATGAGATCAGTTTAACCACTGACTACCAGAAGTTTTTTCACCTTAATGCATAAAGGTGAAAAAACACAGTTTTTACACAGTTTTTTAGCATTAAAAATAGCGCTATTAAAACGCTCATAAAACGCTCTCCATGCATCTCAATGGACCGTTTCACACTGAGACTAAAAGCAGCATCTCTGGAGCAGCTTTTGGGCGCTGAAAAAAACACTCCAAAAACGCCCCTCTCCATTGAAATGAATGCGCTGTAAAAACGCCTTACCCTTTCACACCGAGGCACTGCAAAAACGCCCGAAAACGTTAGGGTCTTAGTGGTGCTTTACCAGTACATTGGGATTGCAGATGAGGCTTCACTCGAATAACGCTTGTAAAAACGCTCGAACAACAGCCCCAGTGTGAAAGGGGCCTAAACCTATTACTGACACTTGTTGTTTACAAGTTAAAAATCTGTATTTTTTCCTAGAAATTTAATTAGAACCCCCAAACATTATACTTTTTTTTAGTAGAGACCCTAGAGAATAAAATGGTGGTTGTGGCAATATTGTCACACTGTATTTGCGCAGGGGTGTTTCCAACGCAGTTTTTTGGCGAAAAACAAACTTTAATGAATTAATAAAAAACTAAACAGTAAAGTAAGCCCAACTTTGTTGTATGTAAAAGATAAAGTTACACCACAATAATAGTGAGAGAATGGTGATCTTTACTCTAAGCAAAAAAAATGATGATTCTAATTTCCGTGCAGCTCTAATCTGGATATACAACAGTCTGCAAAGAGGTTTTGAAGATAGAATTAAAGTGAACCTGTCAGTGCCTGTACAAGTCTGCTGAAGGCAGGAGGAAGCATGCCTCCAGTCTCCTCCCCCACCCCCTGAACACACAGGAGTTGATTTACTAAAACTAGAGGGTGCAGCTGTACATGGTAGCCAATCAGCTGGGACTTGTAGTCCCCCTGTATAGAGAAGGAGAGCACACTGAGACTTGTAGTCCCCCTGTATAGAGAAGGAGAGCACACTGAGACTTGTAGTACCCCTGTATAGAGAAGGAGAGCACACAGTGGGACTTGTAGTACCCCTGCATAGAGAAGGAGAGCACACAGTGGGACTTGTAGTACCCCTGCATACACAAGGAGGGTGCACTGGGGCTTGTAGTACCCCTGCATACACAAGGAGGGCGCACTGGGACTTGTAGTACCCCTGCATACACAAGGAGGGCGCTCTGGGACTTGTAGTACCCCTGCATACACAAGGAGGGCGCTCTGGGGCTTGTAGTACCCCTGTATACACAAGGAATGAGCACTGGGACTTATAGTACCCCTGTATACACAAGGAATGCGCACTGGGACTTGTAGTACCCCTGTATACACAAGGAATGCGCACTGGGACTTGTAGTACCCCTGTATACACAAGGAATGCGCACTGGGACTTGTAGTACCCCTGTATACAAAAGGAGAGCGCACTGGGACTTGTAGTACCCCTGCATACACAAGGAGGGCGCACTGGGACTTGTAGTACCCCTGTATACACAAGGAATGCGCACTGGGACTTGTAGTACCCCTGTATACACAAGAAGGGCGCACTGGGGCTTGTAGTATCCCTGCATACACAAGGAGGGCGCACTGGGACTTGTAGTACCCCTGCATACACAAGGAGGGCGCACTGGGACTTGTAGTACCCCTGCATACACAATGAGGGCACACTGGGGCTTGTAGTACCCCTGTACACACAAGGAATGCGCACTGGGACTTGTAGTACCCCTGCATACACAGGGAGGGCGCACTGGGGCTTGTAGTATCCCTGCATACACAAGGAGGGTGCACTGGGACTTGTAGTACCCCTGCATACACAAGGAGGGTGCACTGGGACTTGTAGTACCCCTGCATACACAAGGAATGCTCACTGGGACTTGTAGTACCCCTGTATACAAAAGGAGAGCGCACTGGGACTTGTAGTACCCCTGCATACAAAAGGAGAGTGCACTGGGACTTGTAGTACCCCTGTATACACAAGGAATGCGCCATGGGACTTGTAGTACCCCTGTATAGAAAAGGAGAGCGCACTGGGACTTGTAGTACCCCTGCATACACAAGGAGGGCGCACTGGGGCTTGTAGTACCCCTGTATACACAAGGAATGCGCACTGGGACTTGTAGTACCCCTGTATACAAAAAGAGAGCGCACTGGGACTTGTAGTACCCCTGTATACAAAAGGAGAGCGCACTGGGACTTGTAGTACCCCTGTATACACAAGGAATGCGCACTGGGACTTGTAGTACCCCTGTATACACAAGGAATGCGCACTGGGACTTGTAGTAACCCTGTATACACAAGGAATGCGCACTGGGACTTGTAGTAACCCTGTATACACAAGGAATGCGCACTGGGACTTGTAGTACCCCTGTATACAAAAGGAGAGCGCACTGGGACTTGTAGTACCCCTGCATACACAAGGAGGGCGCACTGGGGCTTGTAGTACCCCTGTATACACAAGGAATGCGCACTGGGACTTGTAGTACCCCTGTATACACAAGGAATGCGCACTGGGACTTGTAGTACCCCTGTATACACAAGGAATGCGCACTGGGACTTGTAGTACCCCTGTATACAAAAGGAGAGCGCACTGGGACTTGTAGTACCCCTGTATACAAAAGGAGAGCGCACTGGGACTTGTAATACCCCTGTATACAAAAGGAGAGCGCACTGGGACTTGTAGTACCCCTGTATACACAAGGAATGCGCACTGGGACTTGTAGTACCCCTGTATACACAAGGAGAGCGCACTGGGACTTGTAGTACCCCTGTATACACAAGGAGGGCGCACTGGGGCTTGTAGTACCCCTGTACACACAAGGAATGCGCACTGGGACTTGTAGTACCCCTGTATACACAAGGAATGCGCACTGGGACTTGTAGTACCCCTGTATACAAAAGGAGAGCGCACTGGGACTTGTAGTACCCCTGCATACACAGGGAGGGCGCACTGGGGCTTGTAGTATCCCTGCATACACAAGGAGGGTGTACTGGGACTTGTAGTACCCCTGCATACACAAGGAGGGTGCACTGGGACTTGTAGTACCCCTGCATACACAAGGAATGCTCACTGGGACTTGTAGTACCCCTGTATACAAAAGGAGAGCGCACTGGGACTTGTAGTACCCCTGCATACAAAAGGAGAGTGCACTGGGACTTGTAGTACCCCTGTATACACAAGGAATGTGCCATGGGACTTGTAGTACCCCTGTATAGAAAAGGAGAGCGCACTGGGACTTGTAGTACCCCTGTATACAAAAGGGGAGCGCACTGGGACTTGTAGTACCCCTGCATACACAAGGAGGGCGCACTGGGGCTTGTAGTACCCCTGTATACACAAGGAATGCGCACTGGGACTTGTAGTACCCCTGTATACAAAAAGAGAGCGCACTGGGACTTGTAGTACCCCTGTATACAAAAGGAGAGCGCACTGGGACTTGTAGTACCCCTGTATACACAAGGAATGCACACTGGGACTTGTAGTACCCCTGTATACACAAGGAATGCGCACTGGGACTTGTAGTAACCCTGTATACACAAGGAATGCGCACTGGGACTTGTAGTACCCCTGTATACAAAAGGAGAGCGCACTGGGACTTGTAGTACCCCTGCATACACAAGGAGGGCGCACTGGGGCTTGTAGTACCCCTGTATACACAAGGAATGCGCACTGGGACTTGTAGTACCCCTGTATACACAAGGAATGCGCACTAGGACTTGTAGTACCCCTGTACACACAAGGAATGCGCACTGGGACTTGTAGTACCCCTGTATACAAAAGGAGAGCGCACTGGGACTTGTAGTACCCCTGTATACAAAAGGAGAGCGCACTGGGACTTGTAGTACCCCTGTATACACAAGGAGGGCGCACTGGGACTTGTAGTACCCCTGCATACACAAGGAGGGCGCACTGGGGCTTGTAGTACCCCTGTATACAAAAGGAGAGCGCACTGGGACTTGTAGTACCCCTGCATACACAAGGAATGCGCACTGGGACTTGTAGTACCCCTGTATACACAAGGAGGGCGCACTGGGACTTGTAGTACCCCTGCATACACAAGGAGGGCGCACTGGGGCTTGTAGTACCCCTGTATACACAAGGAATGCGCACTGGGACTTGTAGTACCCCTGTATACACAAGGAGGGCGCACTGGGACTTGTAGTACCCCTGTATACACAAGGAATGCGCACTGGGACTTGTAGTACCCCTGTATACACAAGGAATGCGCACTGGGACTTGTAGTACCCCTGTATACAAAAGGAGAGCGCACTGGGACTTGTAGTACCCCTGCATACAAAAGGAGAGCGCACTGGGACTTGTAATACCCCTGTATACAAAAGGAGAGCGCACTGGGACTTGTAGTACCCCTGTATACACAAGGAATGCGCACTGGGACTTGTAGTACCCCTGCATACGGAGTGTGAGCCCTGTATGTAGAAGTACATGTTGGGACTTGTAGTTCACTTCTAAGCTGCTTCGACTCACCGAATCACTTCCTCCGCCTTCTGCTCCCAGCGTGCACGGCGCCTAGGAAATACGTCACTTCCGGTCTGGAGGCGGAAGCAGCGTGTGTAGAGTGTCCGGGAGCTTCTGAGGGGAGGCCGAGCAGAGTGAGTATCAGTCGGTGTCACCCCATCCTTCCTGTGTACAGACCCGTATGTAGTCACCTCTGTAAGTGAACCTGTCACCACAGGATGGGAGCTCATCCGGCCTGTACACAGCACATCATTATTATATGTCCGGGGTACCGAGAGATGTGTGACCCTGTATAATGTACAGTGTATGGGGGGGGGGGGGCCTGTCTGTAGAATGTATAGTGTATGGGGGGGACCCGCTGTCTGTAGAATGTATAGTGTATGGGGGGGACCCGCTGTCTGTAGAATGTACAGTGTATGGGGGGATCCCTGTCTGTAGAATATACAGTGAGGGGGGGGGGGCTGTCTGTATAATGTACAGTGTATGGGGGGGCCCTGTCTGTGTAATGTACAGTGTTTGGGGGATCCCCTGTCTGTAGAATGTACAGTGGGGGCCCTGTCTGTATAATGTACAGTGTATGGGGGGATCCCTGTCTGTATAATGTACAGTGTATGGGGGACCCCCTGTCTGTAGAATGTACAGTGTATGGGGGGACCCCCTGTCTGTAGAATGTATAGTGTATGGGGGGGACCCGCTGTCTGTAGAATGTATAGTGTATGGGGGGGACCCGCTGTCTGTAGAATGTACAGTGTATGGGGGGATCCCTGTCTGTAGAATATACAGTGAGGGGGGGGGGGGGCTGTCTGTATAATGTACAGTGTATGGGGGGGCCCTGTCTGTGTAATGTACAGTGTTTGGGGATCCCCTGTCTGTAGAATGTACAGTGGGGGCCCTGTCTGTATAATGTACAGTGTATGGGGGGATCCCTGTCTGTATAATGTACAGTGTATGGGGGACCCCCTGTCTGTAGAATGTACAGTGTATGGGGGGACCCCCTGTCTGTAGAATGTACAGTGTATGGGGGGACCCCCTGTCTGTAGAATGTACAGTGTATGGGGGGATCCCCTGTCTGTAGAATGTACAGTGTATGGGGGGATCCCCTGTCTGTAGAATGTACAGTGTATGGGGGGATCCCCTGTCTGTAGAATGTACAGTGTATGGGGGGATCCCCTGTCTGTAGAATGTACAGTGTATGGGGGGATCCCCTGTCTGTAGAATGTACAGTGTATGGGGGGATCCCCTGTCTGTAGAATGTACAGTGTATGGGGGGGGGGGGGCCTGTCTGTATAATGTACAGTGTATGGGGGGATCCCCTGTCTGTAGAATGTACAGTGTATGGGGGGGGGGGGCTGTCTGTATAATGTACAGTGTATGGGGGGATCCCCTGTCTGTAGAATGTACAGTGTATGGGGGGATCCCCTGTCTGTAGAATGTACAGTGTATGGGGGGATCCCCTGTCTGTAGAATGTACAGTGTATGGGGGGATCCCCTGTCTGTAGAATGTACAGTGTATGGGGGGATCCCCTGTCTGTAGAATGTACAGTGTATGGGGGGGCCCTGTCTGTAGAATGTACAGTGTATGGGGGGGCCCTGTCTGTAGAATGTACAGTGTATGGGGGGATCCCCTGTCTGTAGAATGTACAGTGTATGGGGGGATCCCCTGTCTGTAGAATGTACAGTGTATGGGGGGATCCCCTGTCTGTAGAATGTACAGTGTATGGGGGGATCCCCTGTCTGTAGAATGTACAGTGTATGGGGGGATCCCTGTCTGTAGAATGTACAGTGTATGGGGGGATCCCCTGTCTGTAGAATGTACAGTGTATGGGGGGATCCCCTGTCTGTAGAATGTACAGTGTATGGGGGGATCCCCTGTCTGTAGAATGTACAGTGTATGGGGGGATCCCCTGTCTGTAGAATGTACAGTGTATGGGGGGATCCCCTGTCTGTAGAATGTACAGTGTATGGGGGGATCCCCTGTCTGTAGAATGTACAGTGTATGGGGGGGCCCTGTCTGTAGAATGTACAGTGTATGGGGGGATCCCCTGTCTGTAGAATGTACAGTGTATGGGGGGATCCCCTGTCTGTAGAATGTACAGTGTATGGGGGGATCCCCTGTCTGTAGAATGTACAGTGTATGGGGGGATCCCCTGTCTGTAGAATGTACAGTGTATGGGGGGATCCCCTGTCTGTAGAATGTACAGTGTATGGGGGGATCCCCTGTCTGTAGAATGTACAGTGTATGGGGGGATCCCCTGTCTGTAGAATGTACAGTGTATGGGGGGATCCCCTGTCTGTAGAATGTACAGTGTATGGGGGGATCCCCTGTCGGTAGAATGTACAGTGTATGGGGGGACCCCCTGTCTGTAGAATGTACAGGGCTTTGCTGCCCTCTCAGGACTGGGGTAGTCTGGACAAACTGTAACCATAATACAAACAGAGGACACACCAGCCTTGTGCATCATCCTGAAGGGACTTGACCTTTTCTTTAGAGCCCTGATGAGGACAAGTCCCTCAGAGTGCATTAGGCCTTTAGACCAATAGTTCCTCTGTGTGATGTGCTGGCTTAATGTGTGCCTAACTATGTGTAACACAGGAATCAACAAATACCAGGTCGCCATGGTGACTAAAAAATGTGGCCTGGACTGTTGTCAGCCCCAGTGGCTAGCATGGGAGGGGGGCGCAGCCAGTACATGGTGTCACTTGTGGTTTCTGATGCTGGGGTGCTGAGGGACAGCGCTGTGAGACAGGTTAAAGGAGTAGAAAGGCGAGACTGTGAAGGGTTAGGGCAGTTGCGGGGCTGTAGGAGCTGAGCTGATGGGGCAGAGTGGAGCCCCTGACAGTATGTGTCACCTGTGCAGCTCTCTCCTCCCTCCCGCTGGGTGCTGGTCTAGATTGAGCTGTCCAGGAAGACTCCCTGGAGCAGGAACCGGCGGCTCTAAATGGGCTCATTGATGGCCCCAGTCAAGTCATGGTGTAATGTGTGCTGCTTTTACTGATAGATCTTAGTTTCTCATCCAGTGGGGGGAGGGGGGGGCTTGAGCATGCCCAGAAGCAGGCAGCATTGTACAGGGTTACATCAGTTTGCAGTACATTACGGATGGGCAATCTGGAATTAAATCAATAAAATGCATGTATGCACCCCACTGCCTGCATACATCCCAACCTAACTGCCCAGGGGATAATTGTTCATCGTGGCATTTCTCTATTCTACTAGGTCATGGGTGCTCAGCCTGTGGCCCTCCACCTGTTGCGGAACTTCAAGTCCCATGAGGCATGGCAAAGGTCACTGATGCATGCATGACTCCCAAAGGCTGAGGCATGATGGGATTGTAGGTCCACAACAGCTGGAGGGTCACATGATGTGCATCCATGTACTAGCTCAACCAGTAGTCCAAACAACACAGTCATTAGTTTGCTAAATATAAGTCAATGCCAGCATGGCCAATTTTTGTGAAGTGCTAGCCAGGTGTTTGCAGGACAGAGTTATTTCCCCCACTGCCAGGGTGGCGTCTTGCTCCTGGCATCCATTGCCTGACCCAAACCTCAGCCATTAGCTCAGCATAGTGTTTATCAGTTAGGTGACTTGGCACATACTCCTGCCCACTTCTTACTTCTGCACCTAGCCGAAGGGACCTCTGGACCACCACCAAAACATTCACAGCACAAAAGGGACACATAGGTGGGTAATATTTTGCTACTAATACATCATTACTTTAAAAAAAAATATTAGAAAATATGTTTAGGTTTTTCCAATGTTATGAAATTAGGATGATGCGATTTGGGCTCTTGCACGTGGGTGGTTTGGGTCGCAAATATGCTTTACTGTAAGCCACACGTGGTGCCAGCCATAGAAGGGAATGGCTGCACACAGCCTTACTTGTGTAAAAGACAATGCTTTCTTGCATCAGTGTTTAAATGTGCATATGACGTATTCCCTAAATGCAGAACATCCAGGCAATGTCATAGCTTTGTAAACACAGATGCAAGAAAGCATCAACCTTTCCCCAAGTATGGCCGCATACAACCTGTTGTGTGTGTGTGTGTGTGTATATATATTACTCTTTTTCTCTCTTGAAAGCCTAAAATCATAAACATCTAATATTATAATTGATCATATAAATGTTGATTTTGTGGATTGTATGTTTAGTTTTGCTTGAATAGAGCATGAAGGACATGGGGGGGGGGAGAGATTTACTAAAGCTGCCACACTTCGAATTCTGTGCAGATGTGCATGGTAGCTAATTAGCTTCTAACTTCATCTTGTTCAACTAAGCTTTGGCAATAAGGCCTGGTTCACAGTGATGTGACAATAACTCCGACTTTGGAGCACCTGACGCATTCTGTGCGACGAAACTGTTCTAACCGGTGCAACTTGAGTCGATCTGACTTAGAAAAAGGTTCCTGCACTACTTTTGGTCCAACTTGCATTGACTTTGTTACAGAAGTTGCATGCAATTTATGCAAAAGTCGTGCCCAGTGTGAACCTGGGCTAAAACCTGGAAGCGGATTGGTTTGTATGCGGAAGTGAGCCTGACTTTGCACACTTTAGCTTTAGTAAATAATCCCCACTGTATCTGCATTGAAAAGGGTGGGCACACAGCGGTATATTGCACCATGATGTACATTTACATTTTTTAGTTAATTTGTGCATTTTATATCTCAAATATTACTGTGATAGGAGGTTCTAAACGAGAGCAGCATGTGCTGGAAACACCTATGTGCGTATGAATGAATAGTGCATGTGTTCATTTTGTACTCTGGCAAAAGTGCTTTTTCAAAAATTTTGCTTTACGTTTTGGGAACACTATCAGGATCCTGATAAAGAAAAATCGTGGATAAAAAACAGGGATTGATAAGTTTATTCAAGGAATTCTGTTTTAGAAGATTGCTTTATTTGAAAGGAGGTTTTATAGTGCTCATGTGGGAAAATGTAATTGTGAGATAATTCTAGAATCTTGCTTAAAACTGGCTGGATGACTATTTGGATTTGATCAACCAACCAGCGATAAATTATTTTCCATCGACTATCTGATGGCAATTGCCTCTGTTTCCTACCATCTTGGCTTTTTATTTTTGTGTAAGTGAACTTTAATTCTAGAAGAGGCAAGTTCATCATTTTGTTTTCTTTGACTCTCCATGTGTATTTAACCAGTTCCAGTTCAGGCCAAATCCGATATTTCTCTCATACATGTAAAAAAAAAAAAATCTAAATTTGTTGCTGGAAAATTACTTGGAATCCCCCAAACATTTTCTTTTAAGCAGAGACCCCAGAGAATAAAATGGTTGTTGCAATGTTTTTTTATGCACACAATATTTGCGAAGCCGTTTATTACAAGCACGTATTCAGGAACAATTACACTTTTTAATGAGTTTTAGTGCACACAAACACAATATAATGCCCAATTTTTGGGTAAAACATAAAAGATGTTTTGTAGAGTAAATAGATACCTAACATGCACGCTTTGAAATTGCGCCAGACTACAGTACCTAAAAATTTCCGTAGGTGACGCTCTAAAAGCCTGTAACGGGATGTTTACATCAGACCAAAACATTGTGATGTCACAGTGGCAGGAATAACATCAGTTCCTCTTGCTGTGTTTGGGGAAGCTGATGCCGCCGGTCGCATCTTTACCAGGCCCCCCAATAGGTCGGGAGAATCCCTTCTGCCGCCTGTAAAAGTTAACCAGTAGCGGTATAGCGCTCTGATCACTTTTGCCTAAAAGAGAATTGCCGGCTGAAAATAATTATGACTGTAGCTGCAGTCATGATTCTGATATAACCTCTTCAACTCCAGGCCATTTATAAATTACCTAAAAGATGGGAAGTGGTTAAAGTAGGAGATCTTTGACATCTGTATATTATTATTATTTTGTGTCGATAGTACTTTCGCTTAAAAATATAAGAAAGAAATATGTTTTTCGTCAACTGGTAGATGAGGGTCTCGTATGCTCAAGAGTTGGTGGCAGACTAAAAAGCCAATTTTCTATTAATGGGCAACATGGACTCGATTGCCCAGTTAAAAAAAAAAATTGATCACTAGTTGAAACATTGCATTGCCAGCATTAGGAGATCAAAAGAAAAATCATTTCGAGGAAAGGAACAAGAAGAGTGAAAACAAAGACAGAATTGGAAGAGAAGGATCTAAAGTGGGAACTTACAGTTTACTGAGGACACATTCAAAATTATGATAACATTGAGGAACCCAGCTGAACCAAACATTTTTTTTTATTACAAATTAAATGTTTGAATCTTTATGAGATAAACAACTATGCTGTTTTTTGTTAGGATGCCGGTGTGTATCGTTGAGGGATGTGCGACCACATCAAAAAGGAAGACGGACGATATAATGCTTCACTCATTCCCGAAAGACAAGGAATTAATAAAGCGATGGTTACAGCAGATGCCTCAGGACCTTGGTAATTTGGAAGAATTTGCAGAAAGGGTTTTCACTAGCACAAGGGGAAATTATAGAATGTGTTCTCTGCACTTTACTCGTAGTGCTTATGAAATCAGAGGATTAACCACTTTTTTAAAAAGAGATGCCATTCCGACTTTGTTTCCAGAAACCATAGCAATTCAACTTCCACCAAAAGGATTATCTAGTTTTGTTTTAAACTCTGAATTACATACAATACATGCCAGGCCGACGACCAGCACATGTCAGCCTATGCGACAAATAGTGGTAGGACTGTGTAATGAACCTTCTGTGGCACCTCAAGTACATATTAAAACAGAGGATGAAACATCGTCAAGCGGTTTTGAAACTCCCCTTGATGGAACACCTCGAATACGTATTAAAAATGAGGATGAAACTACAAGTGGGTTTTTAAGTACTGAATTACACATGGTGCATGCTATCCCTCCAGATAACGGACAGCAAGAATTGGTGGAAGGATGTGGTCAGCAAGAACCTTCTACGGCATCCCAGAAAAATGCTTTTACCGTTTTAACATTGGACCAGCGGGCAAATCTACTTGGTACACCTCAACTAACCAGTATAAGATCTCAAGGATTTATGCCAGTTGTGTCACGAAAAAGACCTTGCGTACCAAAAAATATTAAAACTATTGGAACTATGACCGAGTACCTTCCAGGAAAGGTCCATAAATCTATACAGTTTGACAAATCAATGGGTACCAATCATAAGAGTTTTCAGGTCAGTCTGAGACCATTTCACAGCTCTGTTGGAATACAGTGTAATCTTGTCAGTCTCCCAAGTCTGAAAACGTTATCACCACATCAAATCAAAATTAGCAGGGAATCGGAAGACTCAACCACAACCCTGCATATGGACCTCAGATAAAGATACGTTTAAATGTTGTTACCTAGAGTTTGTCTGTAACAGTTTAGCAGCCAAGCAAATGGATTTCTATATTCCAAGAGGTTTTACAGATCATTTAGGAATTGTTCATGCCATAGACTGCGGGCTCATGCGTTCTATAGTATCCCTTAGGACAAAAATCCTCAATTACACATTTTTTAGTGAACCTGGGTGGCAGCAGTTAAAGAGGAAGGCAGCTTTAATTAAGATGGTTCAAATAGTTGAAAATTGAGGAATATACATTGATTCCATAAATGTCAACAAGGGCCCTTTTTTTTATAAAAGGGTATTAGAACTTTTTGATTTCAACATTTCGTTCGAAAAAAAAAAATTCACTGCTTTTCATTAGCTTGTTTATTTTTCTGTAAACATTCAAACAATTGCACATTTTATGTTGTATACAAAACATTTTCCCTAAAGTGTATCTATGGGGGAAAAAATGAAATGTAAAATACTATATTCGCACACTACAGTGTCACACATTTCTCAGAGCCTGCCTTCTGACCTACAAAGGTGCTGAGGAAGAGTTTCAGGAGGTAGCGTCAGTGCAGGAATCACTGCTTTCAGGCAGCAAGGTACCAAGGGATTTGTAGTCCTTAGAAATGGAAAGTAAACCTCAGAGGAGAAGCTGCAAAGCATGCAGAGAATCAAGGAAGTTGTGGAAAGAGAGGGCTGGCCAGCAACCAGGCATAACTCACAATATAAAAATGCTGATGTTGCAAAATCAAAGTGTATGCTGTGAGTGACCATAGAACTTCAATAAACATGCATATGAATGTTAAGTATGTAAGTTTTGGAGTCTATTTACTGAGATTTTTTTAGTGAAATATCCCAAATATGATTGTAGAATGCTAGTGGCAATGTGGCAGTCTACATAAGATTATCGTGAGCAGAGTTTTTCTGTTGAGCTTTTTTTTTTATTGGTGTTATAAAGAAAAACATTAAGAATACAATATACATACTATACAGATGAAAGATGCTATGAAAAATCATTAGTACAAAGCTTTCACAATATATATGTAACATACATCATGAAAATGGAGGCAAGGGGCTTTGGGGCATATAAAAAAAACAATGGTAGTAGAATCGAAAACAAACAATTGCAAAAGTTGTCTACACTGGTAAGCAAGAAGCATACAGAAACAGTATCCCGTATTATGAGAGAGAGAGAGAGAGGTCCGGGCGAACACAGGACTCGAAATATAACAACTTCTATGGTATTTAATACCTTACCATAGTTTAGCTTCCCAGAAGACCCATTATTCACCATGACATTGCTTTTCTTCGGCAGTCCTGTGGCAGCCAGAATAGCACATGCCTATGCCAATGTAGCCAGCAGTCTAAAGTGCATGTCTGGTATTCCCATCTTCTACCATTTGTAGGGTTACAGTACGTTTCCCAGTTGGCATTTTTAATAGCAGTGTTTGGTTGGTTGGCTTTGTGCTTCCAAAATCCATTGAAAGCAGTCTTCATTGTTGGCTCAATGCACTGTCCTGACATTAAAGCGGCTGGGCACTTATTATTGACAGGTCACTACTGCACCCAGCCAGTGCAGTGCGATCTGCGAGATCACTGGGCCATAAGTTAAATATTCAGTACACAGTGGGGACGTATAGGTGGGTAGGCTTTCACTGAAAATTGTTATATTCATATTATAAATACTAATGGTAAACACCCAAATATCTTGTTTAGGTTGGAAATACTAACATGTTTTTATACAGTTTATATAATATGTGTATTGTAAATGTATTACATTTTGAAGTTAATAAATATTATTTCTAGTATATTAATGATTTGGTTTGTATGGATTTATTCACCTCAAATGAACCAGAAAAAGTGTGCTGTAATTGTAGCACCTGCATGGTGGAGGGCACCGACGCATCAAAAAATTATCTGAATTTTTGTGCTTTTTTTATTATTTCGGAGTGTGTTTTATACCCCCAATATTTCCCTATAGCTGTACAGATCTTGTCCTGTCAATCTGTACATATATAAAAAAGGTATTGGGGGGGGGGGTGTACAGCTGAGCAGTGCATGGCAAGGAGAAACCAGGAAAAAGGGAACACTGATAGAAAAGAAGCACCAACGTGGCACAGCTAATGCAAAATGTTTGACTCCCCTGTCCTATTGTTCATATTATTACTATTACTATTATCAATTATCAATCATTTTGTGTTTTTGTTTTTTTTACTCTACGCCAACTGTCTTTCATTGTATTCTATAGAATAAATCTGCTTTTAAAGCTTACATGTTTTCTTTTTCTGCTAGGATGCCAGTGTGTATCGTAAAAGGATGTGCAACCACATCCAAAACAAAACCTTATGACATAATGCTTCACTCATTTCCAAAGGAAAAAGAGCTGATAAAGCAATGGCTGCAAAAGATGCATCAAGACCTTGGTGACTTGGAAGAATTTGCAGAAAAGGTTTTTACCAGTGCAAGAGGAAATTATCGAATGTGTTCTCTTCATTTCACCCGTGATGCTTACGAAAAGCGAGGATACAGCACTTTCTTGAAAAGAGACGCTATTCCGACAGTGTTTCCTAAACCTGCAGCAACTCAACCTCCAGCAAATAAATCAAGTGCTGCTTTAACCAGTGAACTACATACAGATACCAGTTCCCCAACTGATGTACAATTGCCTATACGGCAACCAGTGGTGGAAAGTTGTCAGTATAGAATGGCTTCTCAAATAGAAATTGATACCAAGGATGAAACATTGTCAAGTTGCCTTTTTACTACAGAGTCACATAGGGTGCCTGCTATGCCAACAAATGCGCCTCTACCACCCAAACAAGAAACGGTGGTGGGACTATCTGCACCTGAACCCGTCATGGCATCTCAAACTCACATTAAAACAGAAGATGAAAAATCAAGTACTTCTGAATTGGATACAGTATACATTGCTCCCCTGACTAATGTACAACTGTCCAAAGAAGACCTGGTGGAAGGTGTTATCCAGCATAACCTCTCTGAACTACCACACACCCATATTAAATCTGAAGATGGAACTTTAGCTACAGAACTGCATACAATTTATTCTGTGCCACCCACTATTATACCACTCAAACCAGAAATGGAGGTAGAAATTAAGCAGAATGAAACTGGCATACCCCTTAAAATACATATTAAAACTGAAGATGAAACTTCAGGTGACTTCATAACTACGGAAATAAAAACCATGCATTTTATGCCCTCTGGACAACTTCAGGAGTCAACCTCAGCCAGGCCACAAAAAAGAAAAAGGCTGTGTGCTCCGAGAAGTATAAAAACGATTGGAACTGTTACGGGATACTTTCCGGGACAGGTCCACAAATGTGTACAATTTGACCGATCAATGGGTGCTAAGCATAGGAGTTTTCAGGTTAGGCTGAGACCTTTTCATAACTCGGTTGGAATACAGTGTAATCTGGTCAAACTACCAAGTCTGAAAACAATAGCACAGAGTCGACCTGAAACCGTGACTGAGTCTCAAAAAGCAATCAAAGACCTGCATGTAACTCATGAACAAACACTCAGTAGGGAACAACTAAATAGCGACCCTACATATCAAGTTTCTACTTTTTCTCCAGAAGTATTTACTAGTTCTCCATCAACAATCTCTTCTAGAGAAAAAAAGATTCAGCAGCCATGCCAAAGGCTTTTACCACCCCAAGAGGACTTGGACGTCTCCCTGGAATCTTCAGCACTAGAAACTCCAGACCCTAATCCTTGTAGTAGACTTCAAGACCATAATCAGGAATTATAGCTGAAGGTTTATCCAAACATGGTGACAAACTTTAGTACAACGTGTCAAAAGAACAAGTCAAATTTTTTCCTGGAAATGAGGCGTTTTTATATATATTTATTTATTCCAATATCCTAATTTCTCAACTTGTCAAGAGGATCAATTGTAAATTCTGCATTTTATTTCAGTTGCACCCTTTTTGCCTAATTACGAAAAGCACTTCACTCATTACCACCATGTCTGTTAAACACGTTGTTTGGTTTATGTATAATTGGCATCTATTTGGTGTATGCAAGTTCGAAAGTTGTACATTTTAATGTAAAATCGTTTTTTTTTTTGTTGTTTAAATATATTGAATGTTTTTTAGTTTCGTTACAGTTTTAGATCCTTTGAATGTTTTCTAATATAATACTTTTTTTAAAACCATGTGTTACTTATCTTTTGATTTATATTGAGTGTATTTTCATGTTGAAGTGGTAAGTGTACTGTATTGGACAAATATTAGAAAGCTGCAGCTCTGCAATGGTTATGCTGCATTAGTGGTGAGCCAGGTTCTTTCTAGAGGCTGGTCTCTGTAGAATGGAAGATTTCTTATAAGAGCCACTGGTTGCTTCAGCCTGAACATCCGTCCTCCAAATCCCCTTTTTAAAGTGGTTAAAAAGACAGAAGGTATTTTTTTTTTTTTACCTTAATGCATTAAGGTAAGATAAAACCTTCTGGACCGGATGTGAGGGAGCGTGATGTGAGTGTGATGTGAGGAGGAGAGGATCCCTGTGTGAGTTCCAGCCGTCTTTCACCGTGCCAGCCCCAGATCCGGGACCGTACATGCTGCAGTGAAGTGCCGTTCATCCCCCCTCTCCCCCCCTCCCCTCTCTACCAAGGGAGACGGGTCTGCTTGTCGGCATGTTGGCAGGGGATTCGACGCATTGGCAGGAGCAGCAGCACCTGAGCGATCCCCGCATAGTACAGCACACAGTAAGCCGAACAGGACAGCGTCACAAGGAGGAGAACGCTGCGGGAGGTGAGGAGGTGAGGAGTTCAACCCGGCACGCTGTGCTGGGGAAAAAAAACGGCATAGACAAATCAAGCAAGAACGGGTCGGTGTGAGCCACGCATCAAAGAATCCCTGGTATGTGCCACATTGCAAAGTGACTGTGTTAACTAGCAATTGTCAATCCTATGCTTAGAAGCACAGTCAGGAGCTATAACATGTCGGCAGTATTGATATAAGAGCAGTTGTTGCAAGAGCGGTTATAGCAATACACCCCTACTTTTGAACTTCCCAAGATCTGTCTCTGGCTGTGTGCTTTGTTTATGCTGGTGCTGGTGCTACTGTGTATTTTTGTGCTTGGCATATCAACATTTATAACCACTCAATTACCGATTGCTGTGAAAGACTTTGATGTTGTTTGATAGAGTGGATTGGACTGATTCATTGACCTACGGATCTATTGAGCTTCGTTAGAATTGCAATCTTTTTTATCCTTCCATATTACCATCCTTGCTGCCCTCTGGCTCCTTTTTGTTGGGCAAAGTCAAAAATATATGCATATAGACATGTGTAGTATACATCTATAAAAATCAGAGGAAGCCAGACAAAAATCCAGGATTGTGGACACAAGGATAACTAGGACTGTTTATTTACAACATTTTTCCTTTTTTTTTTTGTGTCAAATTGTTGCATGGTGGGGTCGCCAACAGAGGGAAAATCGCTCCGATTCCCTCTCTATTTTCTTTTATATCTTGATTAGTGTCGGTGACAAATCGTGTGAGGTTTTTAAATAGTACCTCACCGCACCCCCTGGTTGGCTTCCACAGGAAACACCGGAGACCAGTCTAAAGTTATATTCGGACGGTCAAAAGCGGGGGTTGATCTGGTGAAAGAATTGGCAGTGTCTGGCGCCTAGTGGAATCACACCCGGGTTGGCCACGCTCCATAGGGATCCCCTCTTCTCTTTTTTTTTTTTTGCCCTCTTTTTGCTTCATACCTTGCCTCTCCTATTCTGCATTGTTAAATGCTTGGATAAACGCAAATACAAACAGAATAGTAACGGAAGGTAGTCCCTCCCGGACACAAAATGGCGGCAGCAACAACACAAAAGGGGCAACATAACTTGGAGAGTGGGGGGCCCCAAGCAACAAGGTCTAAAGAGAAAGCGACACAGGCAGCGGCAGCTGCAACAGCCAAGTTGGAGCAGTACTCACATACTTCTTCAAACTCTCCAGGTAAAGGGGCCCAGAGCCAACAAGCGCAGATTAAGAACCAAGGGGGTACATCAGCGGACAGGAGAAGCCAGGGCCACGGGGCTCTGGCCTCAAAGCTAACAAGTAAAAAAGACCCTATAGGAGAACCTCCCGGGGGTATGCTGACTAATCCAAAAACCATTATAGAAACCCCCATAGGGGATGGTTCAACAGGTGGGGGGGAGCCCTCCCTGAAAGAAATATTACTTGCTATAAATGCCTGCAAGGGGTCACTGAGTAATCTAACGGACCAGACAAAAGAAATAAAGGAAGAGCTGAAGACAATGAGCCAAGAGATGCAGAGAACTGGGCAAAGAATAACGGCAGTAGAGGAGAGAGTGAGCCAAGTAGAAGACGAAATGCACCCGTTAAAGCAACAGATGCAAGCAATGCAGGAGCAAATAGGATGGCAGGCATCTAAACTCGATGAAATCGAGAATAGGTTACGCAGAAACAACATACGGGTGGTAGGTCTCCCGGAACAGAGCGAGGGCGCCCACCCAGTAACTTTCCTCGAGAACTGGTTTAGAGAGACTTTTGGGGAAAATGTTTTCTCACCATTTTTTGGGATAGAAAGGGCTCACAGAGTCCCATTCCGAGCCTTAAAGGATGGGCACCCTCGGCCTTTACTTTTGAAATTCCTTAATTATAACGATAAGGTGACAGCGCTGCAAAAAGCAAGAGAGAAGGGGGAAATTTTCTATAACGGTTCACGAATCTCTCTGTATTCAGATTTTTCCCCCGAACTAAGCAAACGCAGAGCGGAATTCACACCAATCAAGCGTAGTCTTTTAAAAAATAAAATCACATACGCACTATTGTATCCAGCACGTTTACGGATAATGACTTTAAAGGGACCCCTGCTATTCGATTCACCAGGAAAAGCAGCACAGTGGCTGGAAGAGAATAAATCTCAAATAGAACAAGCAAATTGACTGAATACTGGCGGGGAGGAGTAAAGGAAGGGACTAGTCCTTGTTAAGAGGCCTTGGACTTCACCCTTCTGATGCTGTGATGGGGTTTTTTCCTTTTTTTTTTTTTTTTTAATACATATCCACTTTTATACATACGCATACAAACACTTTTATGTACACTTAAACACATTGTCTCCCTTTCTCTTTTTTGGGGTTTTCTCGCCCCCATCACTTTGGGGGCTGGAGGGCTTTTCCTCCTAAACACCCCCCTTTCTTTTTTTTTTCTTTTTTTTTTTTTTTTTTTGGGGGGGGGGGGGACTCTCAATCTTAAACACATTAAAATGAGTAAATGAGTAATTACACGAAGGGACGCAAAGAGGAATTATGAGAATCACAAGTTATTACAATATAGGCAATATAGGCACTGATTAGAAAGGGGAGGTCATATCCGTGGAAAACAAACGCTCCTGGAAGGGGTGAATGACAGGAGGGATTACATGGGGTCTTTAAGTTTTTAAATTCAATTTTTTTTAAAATAACTAAACGCACAAAGGCATTGAAAGCTGTAACACGTGTTATTACAATATAATATAGGCACCGACTAGAAAGAGGGGGCTATACTGTAGTAAATAAGCATTATAGAAAGGGATTGGGGTACGGTGGGAGGGAACACATGGGTTCGCAGGTTGGAATGGATGGTGTAGAGTATGTAAGAGAGGGATGGCAGATAGCGGTCACAAGCACAGCCCCTGGGGAGGACCTAGATAGGCAAGGGAAAAGGGAGGGAGGGAGGAGGGGTGGTTTCAGGGGAGGGAGGGGGGGGAGGGTTAAAACGGCACAAAAGCACGAATATCACATTCAACATTATAGTTACAGAACAAGGGAAGGTTGAGTCTATGAGCTTTGGGAGATGCACACATTTTTTGAAAAGTACATTTAAGAAAGTCAATCTGTGGAAGGTTTCTCTGATGGATCAGAGGCAGAGATGGTGGAGAGGGGCAGGAGGACGAAGACGGAGTAAATTTGTCCTCCTGGCCTTTCTGCTCCATCTCTCCCCCTCTCTCAGACATGGTGGAATTATTATTCATCTGCCACCCCGGATGTTGCCTTGTAGGACCTTCTTTCCTTTGCTGTTTCGATTGGAGGTGGTACCCACTCCCATGAGCATTGTTAAGTGGTCCTCTCCTATATGTCCAGGGCCACACTTGTCATTTTCATTAAGTTTGATCTGGTGACATGAGGCCGAAAACACTCAAAATCGGCTCTTGGAATGTTCGGGGGATGGGCGACCCGGTTAAAAGAGCAGCAATCTTCTCCACGCTTGAGTGGCATGGAATGGAGCTAATTTTCCTGCAAGAGACTCACCTAACAAAGGAAACAAAATTAAAGCTAACAAACAGAAAATATCAATGTCAGTACCATTCGGTCCACTCCTCCTATTCTAGGGGTGTGAGTATAATGGTGAAAAAAGGGGTGTCTTTTGCATGCAGAGAGCTCAAAATAGATGAACTGGGTCGTTATATTTTCATGCATTGCTTAATAGAGAATGCGCCTTATGTACTGGCCAATGTCTATATTCCTCCACCCTTTAAAATGGAGATCCTGTATAAATTAATGGAATTTGTAACAAATAAGGAAAACATTCCTGTAATAGTGGTGGGGGACTTTAATGTGACATTGAACAGAACAAGGGACAGATTCCCACCAGGGACAAGTGGCGACAGCAGGGGGGAAGGACACTTAAACCAGTTCCTGGAGGAAGTTGGATGGCGCGATATGTGGAGAACAAAATATCCAGATACACGTCAGTACTCCTGTTTTTCAAGCTCATACCATACTTTGTCCAGAATAGACATGGCCCTGGGGAACTGGGAGAGTCTGCAGTTAATGGGTGAAATAGCTTATTATCCAAGGGGGGTGTCGGACCACTCCCCATTGGTGCTGATACTGAATATAGGGAGGCAGAGGCCTACAAACAATTGGAAAATAAGCCCATTCTGGTTGGAACTGATGGGAAAATCTGAGGAAATGAGTAGTAAATTAAGAGAATTTTTGAACTTTAACTCAGGAACAGCACCGGTGGGAGTGGTTTGGGATGCCCTAAAGGCCTTCCTTAGGGGTTTATTGATCCAGCAGGTTGCCAAGATTAAGAAAAACTCCAGGGATTGGGAAGAGAAAATTAGGAAAGAAGTCTTGGAAGCAGAAAAACAATATGTAGAAGACCCCTCATTGATCAAACAAAAAAGATGGCTCGAGAAACAACAGGAGTATAAGGTGGCAATCAATAGGAAAGTGGAGAATAAACGCCTATTTCAGAGTCAGAGCTTTTTCGCGGAAGGGGAGAGTGTAGGCCACACATTGGCACTTCTAGCTAAAACTAACACGTCCCCCTCCAACATACCCGCAATTAGGACAGTGGGAGGTGAGATATCCTCTCAAACGTCAGTAATTTTGGACACATTTGTGGCATACTATCAGGAGCTGTATAAATCAAAAACAAGGGATGAGTTGCCCCAAACGAATGAGTTCCTAAGGGGAATAGAAACACCAGCTCTATTAGTGGAGGATAGAATTTCCATAGAAGTCCCAATAACCTTAGAGGAATTACAACAGGCCTTGGGGGGGGGATGACCAATCAGAAGTCCCTGGACCTGATGGTTTACCAGTAGAAATTTACAAACAGTACAGTGAGGTGCTGCTCCCAGAACTACTTAAGGCGTTAAACTGGGCACTGGAAGGGGGGAGGCTCCCTACCTCAATGTCAGAAGCCACCATAATAGTGTTGCAGAAAGAAGGGAAGGACCAATTAAATACAGCATCTTATAGGCCAATATCTTTATTGTGCTCCGATGTGAAAATATTGGCCAGGGTGCTGGCGGCCAGGATAAATGTATTCAGAAATTAATACACCCAGATCAGTCTGGTTTTATACCAAACCGATCAACTAGCGTTAACATCAGAAGGTTGTATCTGAATCTACAAACGCCAACTGAAAATGTGGGTGACAAATCCATCTTGTCCCTGGATGCCACCAAGGCGTTTGATAGTCTAGAGTGGGACTACCTCTGGCTTGTCCTGGAAAAATTTGGATTCGGCCCTACTTTCATTGGGTGGATAAAAACGCTCTACAATTCTCCAAGCGCGAAGATAAAAATTAATAACGAACAGTCACGGACGTTTAAGTTAGAAAGGGGTACAAGGCAGGGCTGTCCCCTGTCTCCCCTCCTGTTTGCTCTAGCAGTAGAGCCATTGGCAATTGCGATTAGAAATAGCCAGGACATACAGGGGTTCCAGAGAAGGGCAGGAGAGGAAAAAACTGCACTTTATGCAGATGACATCCTGCTTTTTCTGGGGGACTCAACAAAGTCCCTAAAAATGGCATTAGAGATAGTGGAGGCATTTGGACAACTCTCGGGCTTAGTGATTAATTGGGAAAAATCAGTTCTTTTACCGGTGGACTTAGTGGGTAATACGACATGTGCAGAAATCCCCCAGCTGAAAATAGTGGAAAAAATGGACTATCTGGGGATAGTCGTAACCCGCGATCCAAAACAGTACATCAGTAATAACCTTGAGCCACTCTTGCTTAAATTCAAAAGGAAAGCGGATATCTGGGGAAGACTTCCCTTATCGGTAGCCGGAAGATGTAACCTTATAAAGATGATCTGGATGCCACAACTACTTTATGTTTTCCACAATTCACCGGTGTGGATAGGAAAGGCATGGTTTAAAAAAATAGAGACCCTTTTTAGGGAGTTAATTTGGAAGAAGAGGAAGGCTAGGATCAGTCTACGGACACTGCAATTGCCAACAAATAAGGGTGGCCTGGCGGTTCCACACCCCGGTAGCTATTTTTTAGCAGCCCAATTACAGCATCTGGGAGGTTGCGGTTCCGAAGGAGGAGGGAACTCTAGTGGGAAAATTATGTTAATGGGGTCCCCACATAGATCTATAATAGAAACCCTGGAGGCTGATTCTTTCCCGGATAAGAACGCGACACTGTGTCTGGTTAAAAGAACATGGCAGGCAGGTAAGGCAGCTTTGGGGTATAAGGGGCTAACAGAATACTCCCCTTTATGGGAAAACAAAAACCTGCAGGAGATTGTAAAAATGGGAAAAGCTAGGAATAACTAGGCTGGAACAACTATATATAGGGGACACATTGAAATCTTTTGCAACACTAAGGGAAGAATATGATATACCAAACTCCCTGTTTTATACTTACCTGCAGGTCAGACATGCCCTACAGGCCCAGTTCAAGACGGACCCGGCAAGAGGGCAAAAAATCCCCCATTTCCAACGGCTAATTAATTCCGAGAGCACCAAGGGAATTATATCAGAGCTATATGCAAAGATTAGTGAGGGGGCGATTGGGGGAGCAAGTTCAGGTAAAAACAAACAAAGATGGGAAGAGGATATAGGCCACATAACAGATGAGCAATGGGAACAGATCCTCGAGACGGGGAAATTGGTGTCACTAGCCCCGTCACAGAGAGTTTCCCACTTGTTTTTACTTCACAGGGTTTATTATACCCCAAAGAGGTTATACAACTTTGGGAGAAAAGTAGACGATAAATGTCCCAGGTGCCAAAACACTGGTGACCTTATCCATATGATGTGGAAATGCCCGAAACTATATAGATACTGGGGTAACGTATTAGAGATAATAAATACAACTTTCTGGATAGATCTGGAACTGGAGGCTAGGGTTTGCTTGTTGGGAGGTATGGAGGAGAGACCGGAGCAAAGGGGCAGTGCAGTAGCGGCTGTGAGATGTTTGTTCCAAGCCAGGAAACTAATAGCACAAAAGTGGCAATCAGAGAAAGCGCCTACAATTGTAGAATGGGTAAACACGATTAATGCCACAGTATGGAAGGAGAAAGTAACCTTAACTAGACAGGGCAACTTTGAAAAATTCAAAAAGCTTTGGGCGCCCTGGCTGAGCAGAATGGGATGTCCACCCTAGGGCGGGGAGAGTAATCATGCCAGGCTGTTGGGGAGAGGTCTGGGCAGAAGGGAGAGGTAACGGCAAGAGAGAGGGAGAAAACTCTTAAAGTAAACATGGTGACAGTTGTGTAAAAAGAGAATAGAGAAAGCCATAATATAGAGTGCACTAACGTGGTATAAATAAGAAGGGTGGGGGGAAGGGGTAGGGGTAAAAGGGGCACAACCAAGGTCTGAAGACGCGCTATATTTATAACTATATTCACAACGATGTATGTTAAGAAAATAAACGCCTATGGATTTTTGTATTACAAAAAAAACTCAATAAAGAATATCAAAGTAAAAAAAAAAAAAGATAAAACCTTCTGCATGCATGTCATTTTTGACATTACACACACACAATACTCATTAAATATGTAAAATCTCTTTTCATATTTCAATATATATCTCTTTTTATATTGATTGTTACTTGGAATTGGGACAGAAGTCTAAGCTATCCTATGTGTCATGTAAAAATGTTTTAAAGATGACCAATCGTAAAAAAAAGAAAATGTTGCCAGTTCCAAAGTACCTGGAAAATAAGGGTTGAGGTATGACCCTGCTGGTATTTATTTCAAGGGGAGTATTTATTGCATAAGCACCTATTGATAAATACAAAACGTTCATATTTAATGCCCTAGTATATTGCATAGGTCGCAAAATGGCTGCTTTAATCCGAGTCTGATTACATGGGTGTTTTATTTTGAGACCGAGTCCATTTACAATTTCCATAGAGACACTTCTTAGCAATCTATGCAGGAAAATTCTGTAGATTTTGTGTAAATTTTATCTTTGAGAGTGCTTGATTTACTATTGTTTGTTTAGTACATTTGTTTACACTTTTCACATGGGTTGTCCGATCAGGTCTGCCGGTCAGTTTTTCAGGTGAACCTGATCGGACCTTGCAGTCTCCTGTGGAGCGGCTGATGTCAGCGGTGACGTTTGTTGGCAACTGCCGCTATCCTATCCAATTAGCACTGTGTAGCACCCCCTAATTACTTGTCTGAGCCCGATCTCTCTCTCTCTTTCACGCATGATGTCCACGAATGTCTAAGCCGTCCGGGACACTCCTCATGGTTGGCTGAGACACAACAGCGGCACTATTGACTCCCGTCAATCAAGGTCAGTCAGTGAATCGAGAGAGTGGGGGCAGGTCAGGGCTCTGTGTCTGAATGGACACACATAGCTGTGACTTGGTTCCAGTGCCCCTATAGGAAGCTGCTGACTGTGGGGGCACTCGATAGGAGGGAGGGGCCAGGAGCAGCAAACAGGGACCCTGAAAAAAGGATGATCCAGGCTGCTCTTTACAAAACCAACTGCACAGAGCAGGTAAGTATAACATGTTTGTAACGTTTGTTGTTTTTTTATTAACAAAAAAAAAAATCACTTTAACTTCTTGTCCCAGTGGTAATAAAGTAAGTGGTGGGGGGAAACGGTGACAGATACTGTATTTTTTACTTTGATAACAAAACATTGTTTCGGGATGTTTTAGTAGAAACGTTGGCCTTTGGAAGCTTGCTTTTGGCATTTCTGCCAGATATTATAATTTGACGCAAAACCTAGCCATGGTAATATAGTTGTAACAACTAATGTTTGCAGAAACATGACAATTTTTTGGGCGTAGACCCCCGGGCTGACTGATATTTGGGAAACCTTCAGTTGTCAAAAATGTATTTGTGTGGATGATTGTTTTGTTTTCAAGATGGGGATGGTAACAAGGAGACCTAGCGGCATATAATAACATACACACTTAGCTGATCTGCTGGTTTATGGTAGACAGACCTTTAGGCCCCTTTCACATTGAGGCGTGGAGCCGCGGTGACGGTATAGCCGCGCTATTTGTAGCGCCGCTATACCGTCGTGTTTACCGCGATATTCGGGCGCTAGCGGTGAGGTTTTAACCCCCGCTAGCGGCCGAAAAAGGGTTAATACCGCCCGCGTTGCGGGCGGTATTACCGCGCTATTGCCGCGGTTTCCCATTGATTCCAATGGGAAGGCGCGCTATAGGAGCGGTGAACACACCGCTCCTATACCGCGGTAAAGATGCGGCTAGCAGGACTTTTGGAGCGTTCCTGCTAGCGCACCGCTTCAGTGTGAAAGCCTTCGGGCTTTCACATTGAACACTACAGGGCATGATTTTTCATGCGGTATAGCAGCGCTATTTTTAGCGCTGTACCGCATGAAAAACGCCTCAATGTGAAAGGGGCCTAAGTAACACAGGTATTTTGGTGCCCGAATCTTCTGACCAACATCTAATTTTTGTAGCTAGCCTACAGGGAGGGAGCCCATTTGTTCCATTTGTTAGTTACTTCCCTCTTCTTTTTTTTTATCTTGCCTAGTTTGCATCACTGTTTAGTTTCTGTATTCTATAATACAGGGGACTTTGTTCCCTATGTGTTAAGTAAAAAAAAAAAAAAAAATACCTTTTTTGTTTTAATTGTAAAAAATGAAAGTTACATCCAAGCACATAAAATCTCCACCCTAAAGGGAAAAAAATGAGGCCCCTATCACCACATAAACACGTACAAACGTAAACACACATGTTGGGACGCCTATGCCTGTAAACGTTGATTGCGATAAACCTGTTATATATCAAATTAGAACAATAATTCTAGCACCAGACCTCTTTCATAGTTGATGATATATGGGGGCTTTTTAAGCGGCACCTACAGAAAATATTGGGTACGGTAGTTTGTCGCCATTTCATGGATGGCTGCAAGTTTAAGGTTTAACATGTTGGGCATCTATTTACTTGGTGTAGCCGCAGCTTTCATATTTCACCAAAAAATTGGTTAATTTTAATGCATTTTTTGTTCCACCTAAAATGTAACTCTAGTGTGTGTGTGTGTGTGTTCTCTGAAATGTTCTGTTTCCTAGACCTTTGCGGAAATATTCTGTGACATAAACCACTATTCTGTGACATATACCACTATTTTATTCTCTAGGGTGTCTGCTTTTAGAAAATATATTATATTATGTTTTGGGTGGTTAATGTAATATTCAGGCCTAAATCTTTTTTTGTGCAAAAAAACAAAACACGTCTTTGACAGCAAATAGGTTAAACCATGGGTCGTCAACCCCCGATCCGTGGACCTTCTGCAGCCGGGCTGCGGGTGCGAGCATGCGACATGAGAGAGGCCGGCTGTTGGAAAGGGCGTTCCTCGTAGTAGATCGGGCACCACCACATGCGACCCGCAGCACTCTGCCATTCGGATGCCTCGGTACCGCGATGTAGGAGACTTTTCTTCCTCTTACCGTCGCTCTGTAATCCCCACAGAGCCAACAGTGGGAGGCGGAACAATTCTGGTTGGAGGGCGGAGCTGCCCGAGGTTATCAAACAGGCGAATGGCTGCTAGGACTGTCCTTCATCCTTGTTACCTCGGCCCTCCATCCAGAACTGTCCCGCCTCCCTCCCTGCAACTCTGCTCCTGTCCCTATCCAGACATGCTGTGCCTCCCTCCAATCTGTCTCTGTAAGGTAGGACAGTGAGGGGGTGAAGTAAAGAGCTAACATCTGAATGTGGGAGGAGGGTTCCGAGCCTCAGGATTGCAGTGATGTGGAGGGAGGGGCTGAGGACATCAAAGAGGAAGAGCTAAGGACTGGTGTGGGGGGGGGGCGACGACTGAGGACTGGAGTGTGGGGGGGGGGGGCGACGACTGAGGACTGGAATGTGGAGGGACTAAGGACTGGAGTGTGGGGGGGCCTGAAGACGTTAAATTGGGGTGACCAAGAACTGTCATGTGAGGGGGGCTGAGGATATTAAAGTGGAGGTTGGGAGTGTAATGTGGGAGGGTAGGCTGAGGATTGTGATGTGAAGAACTGAGGACTGTAATGTGCGTGGCAAGTGACATTCCGCATCTGGTGGCAGGCAAGTGACACGCTCAAAGCCTCCCACTGATTCTGCATTATGGTGGGTTTAACTATTTCATTTATTACTACTCGCTTACCCCCCGCATGCCATCCCCAACCGGGCTTTGGTAATATTTTCTTTCACGCAGTCGGTCCCTGGTGCCAAAAAGGTTGGGGACCACTGGGTTAAATGATAAGTTCACCTTCGGAACTATGTTACATGTTCTACCCGTAAGATTTTTTGGCTGAACAGAAACTGGCTCCTAACTTATTCTTAGCTAGCTCCTAGATTCAAAGCAAATTATTCTCCCCCCCCCAATCCAGCCATTTTTTATAGTAGTTTTGGTGGCACTGGAGAAATTTGTTGCTGAATGGTAGCGATTGGCACAATTAAAGTATTTTCCCTTCTGGTGGTAATGATAACCTTGTTGGCATTTGGCTTTTTTTTTGTCGGGTTCAGGAGAAGCTCTAGCAGCAAACATTTTAACTTGCTTGCCACCAATCACAGCACGTCCTACAGCAGAGAGTAGGAAGTTTGATGGGGAAACACCTTGATCCATACCTGTGGATCAGGATTTGGGGAAATGCTTGTCTAAGATTAACACACATTCAAGGCCTAAATCAGTTCAAAACAGAATAATCACGTTGAGTGTAGAAAGAAGCTCAACACAAACCGACAAAAACTGTACAAACTTCATACAGATATGTCCTAAGAGAACCAGCGAATGTGAAGTTCTATGTTTGTAGCAAAGTTTTAGCATTATCTCAGATCTATTACAGTTTCACGATTTATATCCACAGGCTTAAAAAATGTCAGACGACGAAGGTGTCCCAGCGGTGAAGAAGTCCCGTATCTTCTATGGCAGTTTGGCAGAAAAAGAGAGAGAGCGTCTTCATAAGGGAGAATCGTCTGTAGGAAGGACATCAGTAAGAGCTGGGATCGATGCTGGGAACATTAACGTCGGGTTTGGTGAGGAGATGGATCCCTTGGATGGTTTCTTGACAGTAAATGTACTGCATACAGTGACTAATCCTGAGAATTCTAATACACTGATTTCCAGCAGACAAAAAAGAAAATGTTTTAAAAGATCAATTCATTAGGTGCTGGTATTTTTGTGTTATAGACAAGAGCTAGTGAGTTGACTGAACCATTGGCTTTCTACTTATTGTGGGAACATGCCAACTCCAGCCAAGGTAGTAATTAAAGGAGTTGTAAAGGCAGAAGTCTTTTTTTATCTTAATGCATTATATCCATTAACCACTTTAGCCCTGCAAGGATTTGCCCCCTTAACCACTTCAGCCTCAGACCACATTGCTGGTCAATGACCAGGCCACTTTTTGCGATGGCACTGCGTCGCTTTAACTGATAATTGCGCGGTCGTGCGACTTGGCTCCCCCACAAATAGAGCTTTCTTTTGGTGGTATTTGATCACCTCTGCAATTTTTTTATTTTTTGCGCTATAAACAAAAATAGAGCAACAATTACAAAAATAGAGCAACTTTTTGCTGTAATAAATATCCCCAAAAATATTCTTTCTTTATCGTACATCACGGGACACAGAGCCCATAGCCATTACACTTGGGTTATATGGGTACCTTCAGGTGTGGACACTGGTGTAATCAATTTCACAGGAAGTTTCCTCCCTATATAACCCCCTCCCACTGGGAGTGCTTCAGTTTTTTCGCCAGTGTCTTAGGTGTTGAGGACATAGAGTGAGGACATAGAGCGCGCAGCTGAGCCAGTTCTGGCTAACAGTGACACCCAGTGGTGGTTTGTGGATCTTCAGGTCTGGACTTAAAGTCCACACTGACCAGAAAAAAAAAAAAAAAAGATTTTTTTCTTAAAGGGACTCAGCCTTAGATCTGGCAGTATCTGAGTCGGTGCAACCTTGGACTCCAGCTAACGGGCATTGGTGTGGCAATACTCACAGGACTTTCCTCGGTATTGCCGCCTTCTCAGGCGTATGAAAATTTAGATTTTTTTTTACCATAGCCTGTCCTTATTAATGTTTCACTTCTAGCTACAACAGTTGGGTGTTGGCTGTAGGGGTGTCTCAAGGTTGTGCAATGGCTCCCAAGGGATCAGGACCAGCTAAGGCTGCAAAAGGTGCCAAAAAAGTAAAGGGGTCTCCAACGGGGTCAGAGGATTTGGGCCAGGCTCCAGTGGTCCCACCCTCACCAGATAGACCACCGAACAGCATCGTGCAGGAGCCATTGAGGGTGCTAGGGGCAGAGGCGGCCCCCAATCAACCCATTCCCGTTTATGTTGTGGAAGAAATGCTAGAATCCATCCTGGGTGGGCTAGAGAAAAGGTTAACTGCTTTAATTGCCCGCTCTTTGCCGGGTGGCAAACGGGCTAGATCCCCGTCACCTAGAACGGTGTGTCCGGATGCAGAGGTCCTCTCTTCGGAGGAATTGGACCCACAGGGGGATCAAGCGGACCTGAGTCCTGACGGGTCAGACATTGAAGATTCCACTATAGATTAAATTTTTTCGGCTTCTCAAGCAGATAGTCTGTGGATCCAGTCTCTGACGGATATGGTTCGCACTGCTTTTAAACTTCCAGTGTCAGAACAATTAGCCCCCGCGGTATCCTCTTTAGGTTCCTTTTTTTTAATCAAAAGTTTTTTATTTAGTTTAAAGGTGTTACAGAGGTTAATATGAAAAAAAAATACGTTGTGTAAGCACATTGGGTAACAAGTGGTAATAAACCGGTTACAGTCACTGTGTAGATGTGTCAGATATAACAGCTTAAAAAAAAGCAACAGCAAGGTTTCAGAACATGTGTTTCGTTCCCCCACTTTGATGCAGCACCCCTCATGGGAACATTAGTGCTGCAAGAAAGGGAGGGTGAGTCTGATAGAATTCACCACTGCACATAGATGTGGTTTAACGAGACTAGATAATAACATTTCAAAAAGAAGAAAAGAAAACAGGAGACAATAACAAATGCAACATACGAACTGCTCAATCAAGAAATGCTACAAGGGAGTGTGTAAGTTTAATTTCACTTGGTCGGTACAGTTTGCGTCCAGTCGATCCAGGGCTGCCAGAGTAGTCTAGTTTTGAGAGAGTGACCAGAGCTGGCTGCTGTGATGGTCTCGTAGCTAAAGTGTAGGGTCACCAATTCTATTGCTTGTGTCACGGTAGGTGTCGTATCCGATTTCCATTGTCTTGTTATAACTAGTCGGGCTGCTAGAAGTATGTGTGTAGTTGGATGTCTCACGGGGTAAGGGATGTCCTCGATGGTCAGGTTGAGGACTGCTAGAGCAGGTGTTGGGGGAACACTAAATTTGGTCACATCAGTAATCAGTTGAAAAACATCAGTCCAATAGGTGTTGAGCTTTGGGCAGTTCCAAAAAACATGCAGTAGGTCTCCTTTGGCGTGTTTACACCGCCAGCAAGTGTCGGAATAATTCGTGCCAAAGGATGCCAATTTTGAAGGCGTGAGATACCACCTGAGGGAGATTTTCTGGGTTAATTCCCAGAGGGCTGAGGATTTGGTGGCCTTGAAAATAGATTTAAAGGCGTATTGCCATTGTTGTTCTGTAAATGTGGTTGAAAGGTCAGATTCCCACTTGAGATGTGGGGTCAGCTTGGAGAAAGTGGATTTGTCGTGAAGGGTATTGTAAAAGTGAGAGATGCCCCTTATTTTAGAGGCAGGGTCATTGAGATAGTCCCACGTTTTGTGGGGGATACCGTAAAGAGGATGAGGCATGGTTCGTAAGGAGTGGTGTATTCTGAGATATGTGAAACTGTCAGTCTCCGAGAGGTTATACTCGGTTTGCAATTGCGCAAAGGATTTGGGACGGCCTTCACATATTAGATCTTGGAGATGATGGATCCCTTTAAGGGACCACCTTAGCAGTGGTAGGTCTGGTGAGAGGAAGTGTAGGGATTCCAAAGGGATTGGAGGGTGGAATGTGGCAGGGTTAGAGGCATGTAGGGAGACCAGTCTTTCCCATGCTTGGGCTGTCGCTTTAACCGATGGTGGTAGGGATGGCGAGATTTGGGTGCCTAAGGGGATGCTTAGTAGCCAATTCTTAAGGGTGGGTGTGGTGAGCGAGTGGGTTTCTACTTGGGCCCATGTTGGGTTTTTTAATGGTTGGAACCATCCTGGCGCTTGGGCCAGTATGGCGGCAGTGTGGTAATCCCTGAAGTCTATCGACCCGTTCCCCCATCAGTTTGTGTTTAACTAGTGTTGAGTGGGCGCATCTAGGTTTCTTTCCACGCCATAGATATTTGTTGTACATTGTTTGGAGGGACTTGAAAAAAGAGACGGGTAGAGGGATGGGGAGGGTTCTAAACAGATACAAAATTTGGGGTAGGCATGTCATTTTGAAGGCCGCCAACCTCCCTGACCATGAGAGTTCGTGTTTCGCTATAGATTGCGAGGTCTTTTGGATGTTTTGTAGAAGTGGCAGGAAGTTGCATGTGTATAGATTTTTGAGGGTCCTCGGTAATTGAGTGCCTAGGTACGAAATGTCTTTCTCTGCCCATACAAATGGGTATTGAAGTTGCAGGAGATTTCTAATTGTGGCGTCGATATTAATGTCTAGTATGAACGATTTAGTCGTGTTAACTTTGTAGTAGGATACGGAGCTGAACCATTGTAATAGTTTTTGTACTTCTGCCAGGGAGGAGGTGGGGTTTGTAAGGATGAGGATGACGTCATCCGCAAATAAGCTTATTTTGTGGGGGCGAGAGCCAACTGGAAGGCCTGAAATGGTGACGTTGGAGCGGACATGTTCGGCCAAGGGTTCCATGAGCATGTTGAATATGAGAGGGGATAGCGGGCATCCCTGGCGTGTGCCATTGGATATTGGGAAAGGGCAGGAAAGCATGCCCTCAGTGAATACTTGGGCCGAAGGGTGGGTATATAATGCTAAAATGGCTGTTAGGATCGGGCCTTTGAAGCCGAATTTTTGGAGGACAGCTTCAAGATATGTCCAGTGAACCCTGTCGAACGCCTTCTCTGCGTCCAAAGATAGGAGCAGAGAAGGCGTTCCGGTGGATTCCGCGTGGTGGATTAGGTTAAGCATCCTCCTAGTTGCATCGGATGCCTGCCTGCCTTTCGTAAAACCTGTTTGGTCTTTATGAATAAGTTCTGGCATAATGTCCATTAAACGTGTGGCTATAGTCTTAGCATATATTTTGAGGTCTAGATTGAGTAAGGAAATTGGGCGGAAGTTTTGAGGGACGTTTGGGTCTTTCCCTGGCTTCGGTAGGGTTATGATCAATGCTTTTAAGTATTCATTCGGGAAAGAGGAGGAGGAAGCAGCATTGTTGAACACATTAGTGAGATGGGGTGTTAGTTCAGAGGAATATTGTTTGTAGTATTCTCCTGTTAGGCCGTCTGGGCCAGGGGCTTTATCACTAGGCAGGGAGGCTATTACTCTGCTAATTTCTTGAGCAGTGAATGGGGCATTAAGTTTTTCTAAGTGTTGTGCCGTTAAGGAGGGGAGGTTGACAGCCTGGAGAAAGAGGTCAATGTCTATGCGTGTGGGTTGTGGGGTATTGGGGTCCAGTTTGAGATTATATAGGTCGCCATAATAGGCGCTAAAAGCATCGGCTATGTCTTGTGGGTTTGATAAGGAAAGGTTGGTGTGGGGATGGAAAAGTTGGTGAATCTTAGTTTTGATCTGTCTGCCTTTTATGCGTTGCGCTAACTTTTTCCCTGCTTTGTTAGAGGTGGAATAGGATGACGCCTTGAGTTTCCTCTGAAGGAACTCATAGGAGTGGAGGAGCAGGGTCTTCAATTCCTGCCGAAGGGAAATCAGAAGTTTCATCTGGGAGTCTGTGGGGTGAGTTTTGTGGGATGTTTCTACCGTCGATATCTGAGCTGTCAAGTCAACTATGCGTTGTGTCCTCTCTCTTTTATGTCGTGAGCTCAGTGCTAGTAACCGCCCTCTCATGTATGCTTTGTGAGTGCTCCACACCACTGCAGGGTCAGACACGGAGCCATTGTTCAATTCAAAGAATTCAGTGATCTGTGCACGGATCATTGGCGCATGTTTGCTATGTTGGAGTAGGTAGTTGTTAGCTCGCCAGAGGAAAGTGTTTTGTTGCGTGTGAGAATCTTCGATCAATATTGAAATAGGGGCGTGGTCTGACCATGTCGTGGTGTGGATTGTAGATCTGCAAACCTTTTGAAGAAGCCATTTATCAGATAAAAACAAGTCTATTCTAGAATACGTGCGGTGTCTAGAGGAGAAAAATGTGAAGTCTTTCTCAGAGCCATGTTGGCAGCGCCAGATATCAAATAAATCATGTTTGGAGAGAAAAGTCTTAAGAGGTGATCTCCACCTTTTTGCTGCGGAGGTGGAGTCCAAAAGGGCGTCTGGGACCAGGTTGAAGTCTCCGCATATGATCAGCTGTCCCTTTTTGAATAGACTTAACGATGTCAAGTACCTTGTTTAGGAACTTCATTTGGCGCACATTTGGGGCATAGATATTTACAAGAGTGTACGAGGTTCGATTAGCTGTGAAGACTAGGATCAGAAAATGACCATCAGGGTCTATAAATGAGGTTGACAAGTGGAAATCTACTGTGCCCTTGATTGCGATCATCACGCCTCTAGATTTAGCGGAGTGTGGGGCGTGGAACACATGTGGGAATTGGCGATGAGAGCAGAGATGTAGGTCCTGCGGTATCATATGAGTTTCTTGAATGCAGAGAATGTCACTGTGGAGAGACATGGCAGTCCTCCACAGTGAGTGGCGTTTGGCAGGATGATTGAGGCCATTTACATTGAGCGACAGGATCTCGAGCGGCATCTTTGTGTGTGACAAGGTAGGCTGTATTGGTATATAGCACTTACAGTTCAGTAGCGGTGGATGTTCTGGTGGGGTCCTGGGATTCGTAGCAGCGTTGATGGTTGAGCGGTCTAGAAGCCTAGGATCGAGTGTGGCAACGCCGTGGCAGAGCAGTGCTGTGGATTCAGCTACAACAAAGAAGAGAAAAAAAAGGAACAAAAATAAAACTAAAGAGGTCAGTACACAGCTGGAGGGGGTAATAACCCTTCTAGGTCCTCCAAACAGGGGTGTATGAACAGTTAGTAATCCGGGAGAACAGGTGAATCAAAGGTGACAGGTGTCAGGGTCCAGGGGAGCTGCTGTGATGTCGTTTGGCCGCTTCTGGCGGTAGTGCAAGTAGCCCTCAAGTGTGGTTGGAGCCCGGGTCTTTGCGAGTAGTTGATGCTCTTCTCTCAGGCCAAGCAGCCTGTGGTGGTTCTACCAGTATCCCCCAGTTGTGGAGAAGACGTAGGCCTTTAGATAGGTCATTGATCATGTGGGTTTGACCATTCCTCACAATGAGGAGAGTGGCCGGATACCTCCACTTGTATTGCATTTTGTGGTTTTGGAGACCTTTGGTCACCGGGCTCAACTGCCTGCGGAGTTGAAGGGTGTATTTGGAGAGGTCCGGGTAGAACTGTATGCCAGCAAAGGGTGCAGGTAAAGGTGATTTGGTTTTGACCCCCAACAACAGCTTCTCCTTAATGTGGTAAAAGTGGATCCTCATCAGGATATCTCTTGGTACTGAGGCTGCCAGGTGTGATGGTTTGGCTATTCTGTGGATCCTGTCAATGATCACCTCCTGTGGGGATGCCTCGGGTATTACAAGGTGAATCAGTTCCATAGCGTAGCGTGGCAGGTCCCCAGGTGCAATATTCTCAGATACCCCCCTCAATTTCACGTTGTTCCTACGTGATCTGTCCTCTAAATCGGCCAGCTTGGCGCGCATCCATAGATGTTCTTCCTTGAGGTCTCCATAGTAGTCAATGACCTCATTTACTTTAGCTGTGCAGTCTGTGAGACCATCTTCCACATTGATTACTCTAGCGTCTAGGGCCTGCACGTCTGAGGTGAGTTTTGTGAATAGGGAGGTTAGGTCAGTCATGAGGGAGGTCTGTAGGGATATTAGCATGTCCTTGAGGGTAGTGTCCAGCACTGGCTGACCCGCTGTGGGGAAGGACGCCATGGATGAGTTCAGGGCCTTGCTGGAAAGAAGGGGGCCTAAAGCCTGGGCCTCGATTTGCTGGCGCGGCGGCCGCTGTGGCAGCGCGTCCAGTCTCATTTTAGACTTGGCAGGGCTAGAGGGGAGCATATCGCCCTCATGTGTGTCAGGGAGCTTGTCTGAGGTACCTGTAAGGTGGTGATCCCCCGATCGTTCGTCCGGGAGGTCCGTGTAAGCGCTGCGCGGCCTGGCCGGCGCCATCTTGCATGGCGTTGTGTCTCTCCGCCGGCTTGTAGGCGAATTCTGTGAGTTTGAGGGGTTGATGTTCCGTGTTCCTCTTTCTGGAGGAGCTCATCTTTGTCTGTGGGTTGTGGATGGGCACGGATGGAGCTGGATGTGCGGCCATTCAATGTTTCAGTGTCCCCTGGCTGACGAGCTGCAGGCTCAAGCGTCCATCTCTGTCTCCGGCCGGACACGCCCCCCTCTTTAGGTTCCTTGAAGGCACTATTGAGTGGTGCGTCTTTCCCGGTTCACCCCCTTCTGGAGAGCGTGATTTTTCAGGATTGGGCTCGACCTGATAGGATTTTTATCCCTCCTAAAAGGTTCACCATTCTCTATCCTATGGAAGAAGAATTTGCAAAGAAATGGGCACTCCCTACCGTGGACGCAGCCATTTCCTGCATAAATAAATCCCTGACCTGTCCGGTGGAAAATGTCCAGGTGTTTAAAGATCCAGTCGACAAAAAATTGGAGACCCTACTGAAGGCTTCTTTTACCACAGTAGGTGCAGTGGCAGCCATTGGCGTTTGTCAGGCTTTAAAGGATCAGACTAAACAGATATTAAGGGACATACCGGCTCAGCAAGCTCGTGAATTGGCTGACCTCCCAAGAGCTCTCTGCTTTGCAGTAGATGCTATTAAGGACGTTCAACAGGCGTCCCGTTTATCTCTGCTGTTGGTTCATATGCGTCGCCTTTTGTGGCTAAAAAAACTGGTCAGCAGAGGCACCCTGCAAAAAGCTTTTAGCAGGATTTCCCTTTCATGGTGGGAGACTATTCGGTGAAGACCTAGATAAATATATCCAGACCATATCAAGTGGTAAAAGTTCTTTCTTACCTGTCAAGAAAAGATCGCGTGGGCCCGCATTTAAGCGACAGGCCTTCGCAGGCTCGGCCCCTTCAACTTCCCGTCAGTATCGACGGCCTCCCGGGCGTTCAGCATTTAATAGCCGCCCACAAGGACAAGCCACGACAGGCAAGAGGCCATGGTCTCGCAAGCCGGTTAAACCAGTCCTCAAGTCAGATTCATGAAGGGGCGCCCCCACTCTCTTGGGTGGGGGGAAGGCTTCAGTTTTTCTCCGAAGTGTGGAAGGCCAGAATTCCCGACTCTTGGGTAAGATCCGTGGTAACCACGGGCTACAAGCTAGAGTTTCGGGAAGTCCCCTCTCCTCATTTTCAGGGGTCAAGTCTTCCAAGCGACCCATTAAAGAGGGCCTCTCTTGTAAAAGCATTGGATCGTCTCTTGCTCCAAGGGGTAATTGTAGAAGTACCAACCCAGGAATGGGGTCTGGGATTCTACTCCAACCTTTTCATAATACCAAAGCCCAATGGCGACGTCAGGCCTATCTTGGACCTCAAACGCCTAAATCGCTTTCTAAACATTCAGACCTTTCGTATGGAGTCCATACGTTCGGTGGCAGCCAGCCTACATCAAGACGACTTGCTAGCATCTATAGACATAAAAGATGCGTATCTGCACGTGCCGATCTACCCGGCACATCACAGGTTTCTTAGTTTTATGATAGATCACCGCCATTACCAGTTCGTAGCCCTCCCTTTCGGGTTGGCAACAGCTCCGCGGGTATTCACAAAGGTGTTAGCCCCGGTGCTAGCCGTCCTAAGGCATTTTAGTCTTGGCATACTTGGACGATCTTCTGGTTATCGACAGCTCAGCTTCCAACCTCATTCAGGCAGTAGGTCGCACAGTTCAGCATCTAGAGGAATTCGGGTGGATTGTAAACCTAGAAAAATCGGTATTGAAACCCACAAAGCAGTTGGAATATCTAGGCCTTCGGCTAGATACAGACTGCCAGAGGATAATTTTACCTCAAGCAAAGATCAGATCAATAGCTCAAGCAGTTCAAGTGATCTTAGGCAAGAAGAGGCCGACTATTCGCCTATGTATGCGACTGCTGGGGAAGATGGTGGCCGCCTTCGAGGCTGTGCCCTACGCCCAGATCCATACCAGATATCTTCAGGCAGCCATTCTCTCTGCTTGGAACAAGTCCATTCAGGCGTTAGATCGTCCGTTAGTGCTCTCCCCGAAGGTCCGGCGCAGCCTGTCTTGGTGGCTGGTCTCTCAAAATTTATCAAAAGGGAAATCCTTTTGCCCCATCACGTGGAAGATAGTATCCACGGATGCCAGCCTGTCAGGTTGGGGGGCAGTTCTAGAAGAACAGACCCAGCAAGGGCAGTGGTCGGAGGCAGAAAAACTGCTTCCCATCAATATCTTGGAGATCAGAGCTGCTCGGCTGGCCCTGATCGCCTGGACTCTCCCCCTTCAGGGTCTGCCAGTAAGGATACAGTCCGACAACGCCACTGCGGTGGCATACATAAACCACCAGGGGGGCACGAAGAGCCCAGCAGCCCAAAGAGAAGTAAACCTGATTTTCTCATGGGCCGAAGCCCATGTACCCTGCATCTCGGCGGTGTTCATCCCAGGGATAGACAATTCTCAAGCAGATTTTTTGAGTCGTCAACAGTTGCTCCCGGGGGAATGGTCTCTTCACCCCCAGGTATTCCAAGAGATTTGCCAAAGATTCGGAGTCCCAGAGGTGGACATTATGGCAACGAGATCCAACAAAAAGTTAGACAAATTCATATCCCGAGCCAGGGATCCCTCGGCCTACGGGACCGATGCCTTGGTTTGTCCTTGGCACCAGTTTTCTCTTCTGTATGCGTTCCCTCCACTGCAGATGATTCCCCGCCTTCTACGGAGGATCCGGGTGGAGCGCAGGCCTGTGATTCTGGTGGCCCCAGCCTGGCCCAGGAGGGCTTGGTACGCACTCATCGTGAAGATGTCAGTCGGGGCGCCGTGGCCACTTCCCCTGCGCCCAGATCTGCTGTCTCAGGGCCCAATCTGCCATCCTGCTTCACAGCAGCTAAATTTGACGGCTTGGCGGCTGAATCCCTAATTCTTAAGGGCAGAGGCCTCTCAGATCAGGTCATATCTACGTTGATTCAGGCTAGGAAACCGGTCTCCAGAAATATTTATTACAGAGTCTGGAGAACCTATGTGGAGTGGTGCGAGTCTCAAAAATGGCATCCTCGCAAGTTTTTTATTGACAGGATCTTGCGATTCCTCCAGGTTGGCGTTGACAAAGGGTTGGCTCTTAGTACTCTAAAGGGGCAGGTGTCGGCCTTATCAATATGGTTTCAAAGACCCTTGGCCACCCATTCGCTTATGAAAACCTTCTTGCAGGGGGTCTTGCATGTGACTCCCCCTATTAGAGCTCCCCTCTGCCCCTGGAATTTAAATCTGGTCTTGTCAGCTTTACAAAGGCAGCCGTTTGAACCTCTGACAGAAATCCCTCTGGTGCTACTAACCCGAAAGTTGGTTTTCTTGGTGGCTATGGCTTCAGCCAGAAGGGTTTCCGAGCTGGCAGCCTTGTCATGCAGGGAGCCATACCTTATTCTGCATAAGGACAGAGTGGTTCTGCGGCCTCAACCTTCTTTCCTTCCTAAGGTCATATCCAGTTTTCACTTGAATCAGGACCTAGTCCTACCATCCTTCTTTCCTACTCCCCAGTCCAGCGAGGAAAGACGGCTTCATACTTTGGACGTGGTTCGAGCCATGAGGGTCTATCTCAAGGCTACAGAGAAGATTCGGAAAACAGATGTGCTTTTTGTTCTTCCGGATGGCCCCAAGAAGGGTCAGCCGGCTGCCAAGTCTTCCTTGGCTAGGTGGATTAAGCAGCTGATTTTTCAGGCCTATGGTCTGAAGCGCGTTCCACCTCCCTTATCAGTTAACCACTTGCTTACTGGGCACTTATACCCCCCTCCTGCCCAGGTGATATTTCAGCTTCCGGCACTGCGTCGCTTTAACTGACAATTGCGCGGTCGTGCGACGTGGCTCCCAAACAAAATTGACGTCCTTTTTTCCCCACAAGTAGAGCTTTCTTTTGGTGGTATTTGATCACCTCTGCGGTTTTTATTTTTTGCGCTATAAACAAAAAAGAGCGACAATTTTGAAAAAAATACAATATTTTTTACTTGTTGCTATAATAAATATCCCAATTAAAAAAAAAAAAAAAAACTTTTTTTTTTCTCAGTTTAGGGCGATACGTATTCTTCTACATATTTTTGGTAAAAAAAAAAAAAAAAAAATCGCAATAAGCGTCTGGTTTGCACAAAATTTATAGTGCCTACAAAATAGGGGACAGAATTATTATTTTTTATTATTTTTTTTTTACTAGAAATGGCGGCGATCTGCGATTTTTATTGTGACTGCGACGTTATGGCGGACACATCGGACACTTTTGACACATTTTTGGCGTCATTCACATTTATACTGCGATTGGTGCTATAAAAATGCACTAATTACAGTATAAATGTGACTGGCATTGAAGGGGTTAACACTAGGGGGTGAGGAAGGGGTTAAATGTATTCCCTGCATAGTGTTCTAACTGTAGGTGGAGGGGGGGTGACTGGGGGGGTGACCGATCTGTGTCTCTATGTACAAGAGACACAGATCCGTCTCCTGCTCTCCAGAGACAGAACGCTGTCTCTATGTAAAACGGCAATGAGAGATGATCTATGAGATCATCTCTCATTGGCCGCACAGATCGCATTGCAAACGGCCACTCTGATTGGCCGTTCGCGGCGATCTGTGATTGGCCGTGTCCAAGGGACACGGGCAACACAGTGTTTCCCCGCAGCGCGCTCTGGAGCGCGCGCCGGGAAACAGCTAGTGACAAGCCGTCAATTGACGGCTTGTTGACAATTTAGATTCGCGCTAGAGCCGTCATTCGGCTGTAGCGCGGATCTCAAGTAGTTGAAGCCCATTCTACGAGGGCCATGAGTGCCTCCTGGGCGGCACACCATCAGATCTCTATGGCACAGGTTGCAAGGCGGCAACCTGGTCTTCCGTACATACGTTTACTAAATTTTATAAGTTGGACGTTGCAAAGGGCACGGACGCAGCTTTTGGGCAGGCGGTCCTACGGGCAGCAGTATAGAATCCTCTGGCCCGGTTCACGCCCCCTTGTTTTTCTGTTGGTGGAGCTATTTTTTCTCCTGACAATGTTTTTATTTGGCTATTCTTGGCCTTACGGTCTCCCTCCCTTCATAGAGCATTGCTTTAGGACATCCCAAGTGTAATGGCTATGCGCTCTGTGTCCCGTGATGTACGATAAAGAAAAAAGGATTTTTAATAAACAGCTTACCTGTAAAATCCTTTTCTTGAAGTACATCACGGGACACAGAGCTCCCACCCCTCTTTTGGGGAACATTGTGTAACCTCGGGAGAATTGCTTGCTACAAAACTGAAGCACTCCCAGTGGGAGGGGGTTATATAGGGAGGAAACTTCCTGTGAAATTGATTACACCAGTGTCCACACCTGAAGGTACCCATATAACCCAAGTGTAATGGCTGTGCGCTCTGTGTCCCGTGATGTACTTCAAGAAAAGGATTTTACAGGTAAGCTGTTTATTAAAAATCCTTTTTTTCCTCAGTTTAGGCCGATACGTATTCTTCTACATAGTTTTCGTTAAATAAGGGATAGATTTATGGCATTTGATATTATTTTTTACTAGTAATGGCGATCTGCGATTTTTATCAGGACTGGGCTATTGTGGTGGACAGATTGGACACTTTTTTGACAAATTTTTGGTACTATTGACATTTATACAGCGATCAGAGCTAAAAAAAAACAAAAAAACACTGATTACTGTATAAATGTCACTGGCCAGGAAGGGGTTAACACTAGGGGGCAATCAAGGGGTTAAGTGTGGCAATGTAGTGACTGGGAGTAGAAAGACCTTGCTGTTTCTATTCACTAGAAACCGCAGATCTTTCCTCTCCCTGACAGAACGGGGGATCTGCCTGTTTACATTGACGGATCCCCCGATATCTCCCTCTCTTAGAGACGTGTCACGGCCGCTGGACACGTGTATCAGCGCCTTCGTCACGCGGTGGACACATGTTCCTACTAGGGCTATTTAAAGGGTCGGCATACAGCTACGATTTGCCCAGGAGAGCCAATCTGCCGCAGTACAATGGCAGCGGCAGGTCGGCTAGTGGTTAAAATGAAAAAAACGTTTGTGTGTGGCAGCACCCCCTAATGCTTACCTGAGCCCTCTCTGTCCAGCGATGTCCACAAGTTCCTCAGCCGCCCGGGACTGACATATGTCTGGCTATAATGTTGGCCCTTATCAGTTTGCCGAGTTTTTGAAGCTAGCCTACACAACCTTTTAGACCCCTTTCACACTGAGGAGTTTTTCAGGCGGTACTAAAAATAGCGCTGCTATACCGCCTGAAAAACTCCTTCACTGCATCCTCTATGTGAAAGCCCTCTGGCTTTCACATTGAGGCGATGCGCTGGCAGGAGAGAAAAAAATCTCCTGTCAGCAGCATCTTTGGAGCGGTGAGAGGAGCGGCGTGTATACCGATCCTTCCCATTGAAAATAATGGGAAACCGGAAATACCACTCACAATGCACCTCTTTAGAGGCGGCTGATTTCCGAGGCAATTCCGGCGGTTTTATTTTTAGCGGCACTATACCACCAGCGCAGCTCCCGCTCCAATGTGAAAGGGGCCTTAGGTTTATACTGATACTACTTTCTTCCTTCTGTGTCTCTGAATTCCCACATCTCTTTTCTTAGGAGAGTCATTTGATATAGATGAGCACATCAGTGAAAGGCAGGCAGAGGTTCTGGCTGAGTTTGAGAGGAGGAAGCGGGCCAGACAGATTAATGTGTCCACTGATGACTCTGAGGTGAAGGCTGGTCTGAGAGCACTCGGGGAACCAATCACTCTCTTTGGAGAAGGCCCAGCTGAGAGGAGAGAAAGGTGAGGACAACTATATACTTTTTTTTCAAAGCATCACAGCTGTGGCATGTTTATCCTTTGTCTGCTGCCTTTGTAGCTTAAAGTGGATGTAAACCCTCCATACACCCAGTGAAATGAACAGCCTCAGATGATACACAGGGATGAACCAAATCTCCCTACATAGGTTTTATTTGTATATATGCTGTCTTCACATTTATATACTGTTTAGACATTTTGAGATGGTTTTAGATTTTCTCTTCCTGGTTAACACAGAGTGTGATGTCTGGTCATACAGCCAAGATAGCTAACATTGCTGATTGGAGGAAAGGCACACACCCTCTCTCATCATAGGCAGAGACTCTCAGAGGTGTTTTGTGATAGGACCTGCTCCCTGCTAATCTATTTTAGCAACCACCTCAGACTGAAGATTCAGGCTGCTTTTGTCTAAAGTATCCAGAATTTATCAGAAGTTATCAGACTGATAACAGAGGAACAGTTCAGGAGAGAGCTATGGCACTTGGGTCATTGAAAAGAGATAACAAAATACTGCAGATATATGTGCCCAGCTCAAATTTCATGAACCGGGTTTACATCCACTTTAAGAGGGAGCTGTTGGGGGGCTATGTTTGATCAATGTTTTTCATGACTCCTGCAGCGTTTGTGTTTGTGCGTCCTCAGGTTGCGGAACGTTCTCTCTATTGTTGGCACAGACGCTTTAAAAAAGACTAAGAAAGAAGAAGAGAAGTCTAAGGCATCAAGTGAAGAGGTACAATAAAAAAAAAAAAGAAGCAATCTTATGCTTTGTAGGTGCGAGTCTTTAGGGTTTATTTACTAAAGGCAAATCCACTGTTCACTGTAAGTGCATTTGGAAGTGCAGTCACTGTAGATTTGAGGGGGACATTCAAGGAATATAAAAAAACAGCATTTTAGCTTTCACATGATTGGGTGACAGAAATCAGCAGAGCATCTCCTTATTTCAGATATTCCCCTCGGATCTACAGTGACTGCACTTGTAGTGCACAGTGGATTTGCTTTTAGTAAAGTGTAGTGTAGTGGTCGCTTTGTCAAATCACATGTATGTTTTCCTTTTTTAGTATCAGAAGACATGGTATCACGAGGGCCCTACCACCCTGAAAGTCGCCCGTCTGTGGATTGCACAATACTCCCTTCCGCGGTATGTATGCTCTTGAGGCTTCCAGGAGCTGCAATTCTCACCTTCTATTGTTAAATATCGCTTGAGTTGTGAAAAAAACTGCAGCCTACTAAAGAAACAGTATAGTAGATTCTCAATTGTTATTACAGTATTTATTTAAATCTAAGGTTCCGCCAATTTTTTTTTTAAAGGCCAGCAGCTACAAATACGGCAGCTGCTGACTTTAAAAAAATGGACACGTACCTGTCCAGCATGCCTGCGATGTCAGCAGCCGAGGCTGAACAATCGATCGGTCCTCGGCGGCTTCCGCCGCCATCCTCGGTGAGGATGCCTTGCGGCCTCACTGCCCGAGGATCGCGGTGTAAAGTGACTGGTCCCCGCTCTCTCCTGGGAACAGTGTTTCCCAGAAGACAGGCGGGGCGGGTGATGTGCCAGGCTGGATTCCCCGTGGGGATCCGAACCAGGAAGTGGTGCAAATACCTGTCTCAGACAGGTATCTGCACCCCCCCTCCCCCTGAAAGGTGTCAAATGTGACACCGGAGGGGGGAGGGATCCAAAAAGCGGAGGTTCACTTTTTGTGTTCACTTCATGTGAGTTTTCCATTTTGCTGTTACATTTGCTGTTTCCATTTTTGCTGTTACATATTTTTATATGTACGGTTCTCCGTGCCGATCAAACGCAGCCTGATTGGTGCCAATCATACGCAATCTGTACAAAAGAAAATAGTCTGGTGTTGCCAGTGACATACTTCCATTCCCAAACTAAATGCAACAAACAAGAATTACGCCTGTGGGGCTTTAAATAAGGTGAGCACATAAAGGTCAATGAGAGTATACAAAGTAAACATGGTTTTATGAGTTTTTATTAAAATTCTATAACGTTCATCGTTTTGGAGATGCATTGGCAGTGATAAAACACAATATTACCAAGCGGCCACATGCATATATACTTTGAATTGTTGTTGTACAGTAATACACAGGCATTATATAACTCGACACGTTTCGCAAGTCGCTGCTCGCTTCTTCATGAGTAGATGTAAATGCAGTGTATCTACAGAATAAAAATGTCAATGAGAAATACTGTATATACTCGAGTATAAGCTGACCCAAATATAAGCCGAGGCACCTACTTTTGCCACAAAAAACACTGGGCAAGCTTTTTGACTCGAGTATAAGCCTATGGTGGGAATGCAGCAGCTACTGTAAGTGGGAACGAGGGTCATTGCCCATTTGCAGCCTCACAGTGTCTATCTGCATGCCTCAGCCTCACCCTCAAGCACCTGATCGGCGTGTGCAAAGGTCACACTCTTGGGCGCACCCAGCACTGGAGATAAAAAGGTCGCAGATGGGGACAGCTCAGCGATGACTCGAGTATAAGCCGAAGGGACATTTTCAGCACCAAAAAAATGTGCTGAAAAACTTGGCTTATATTTGAGTATATACGGTATATGACATAAAAATAAATTCCGTACAGAAAATATGGGGGGGCCTTACACAAAGATCCCATACTCGCATATGGACTGAGCCAATGTCCCAAAATCCATTAGGCAAGGTGTGTCTATCCTGGGAGCTGAAGGGAAGGAACCAGCAAAGACCCACCGGGGGACAGATGGAGTGCAAGGATAACATGGGAGCCCAAGAGTGTGACCTTTGATGTCCCTCAGTGTCCAAAATGATTTGCAGCTGTAACAAAAGTGTATATTTAAGTAGTTTAAATATGTACTAGGAAGGCCAACCATATGTTTAGTGTATATGTCAAGGGTCTATAGAGTTTGGTCCAATCAGGTAATATTATTGACCTATTTATCTAACGGTAATGGCGTTCCTTCGGTGGGAAAATTACAGACACTAAGGGCAGGGCAGGCTCGAACCCTGCCCTGCACCCAGTAAGAGACTCGGGGCTATGAGCCCCAAACTTTAAGCTATAGCCCCAGAAGCTACCCCCTATTCACCGCCACTGGTTTTGCAGCTGAAAAATTGCATTTCCAGGAGAGGCCAGCAGCTGCAGCTTTTATTTTATTTTTAGCACAGGTTTCCTCTACAGCAAGCTAGATTTGGTGATAAGAATCTTTATTGTACTTCACGTGATCAACTTTTAATCCTTTTCTCTCTAGGGCGATGGAGCGTCTGGAGGCTGCCCGAGAATACCGGAATATCCCAGAATCCACAAGGACCTCTCAGAAACAAGAGCTGCACAAATCCCTCGGAGTAAGCAAATGATATTTGGAGTTGGAGAGTTGATCAGTATGATTGCAGCTTGTGTTGTAAGGCGTTGAATACTTGCTAACCTACTTTTTATTTTTTCGATTACAGTCCCTTAACAACTTTTGCAGCCAAATTGGAGATGATAGACCTTTGTCATTCTGTCATTTTAGTCCTAATTCTAAACTTCTGGCTACAGCATGTTGGTGAGTGAAAATGCTACTGTCCTGTGGAAGGGCTAATGTTCTATTCTTTACAGAACCTCTAAAAAAAAACACACACTGCAAGCTTTGCAGAAAAGAGCTACAATTAGTATTGACATCTATGTATGTGAAAGTCCTATGCGATACAAAAATAGGTATATCTGATATTTGTTTAGCTTTGCTGTTAGGCCTTTTTCTTTAGAGTATGTAAGCTGCCATTGGGGGCTAAAGGAGGCACTAAAATCAAAGCTAACCATTTTTCTTTACAGTACATCATGGGACACAGAGCCAGTAATTACTACATGGTTATAGGCCACCTTCAGGTGATGGACACTGGCATAATCAAGACAGACATAGTAGCTACCTCCAACACCCCCACCTCTGCAAATGTCACTAAAGATGACTTGGCTATGGCTCTGGTTGGTGTGGAGGGTAAATTCACCTCCCAGTCTGGGAAAAAATGCAACGGGTCCTCTTCCCCTGCTTCTGGGCCATCTGCTGCAGATCAGTAGTGGGTAGAGGTTTTGGATGTGCCTTTTAGAGGATCCATTGGAACGGCATGAGAATGGTTCCTCATTAGTGGGCTCAGCCCCAGAGGAAGCCTTCGCAACCTCAGTCTCAAAGGTTGTTAAATCAATCGCTCACTGAGACAGTGCGGATTGGTTAGAAGTCCGGAACTTCTTAAGGCCCTTTTGTGTTGCATTTTGACGCCATTTAAGGATCAGACGTCGCGCTCCTCTGCTGGTACACATGCGAAGAGTGCTATGGCTTAAGCATTGGTCAGCAGAGTTGCCTTGTAAGTAACTGTTGACTGGGTTTCCTTTATGGAGAGTGTTTATTTAGGGATGATAAATACTTTCAGAAGATCTCTGGTGGAAAGTGTACCCTTCTTCCTGTGAAGAGAAGAAGTAAGCATCCTTCATTTAAACGTTCTACCGCTTTGTTGCCTGAAGCATCAGCCTCCAGACAGTCACAACGGCCTCCGCCGTCAGCCCCCGGAGGAAGGCCCCAAAGCCAAGCTCCGGACCAGAGAAAAGTCCTGGGGGGGGCAAAAATCTGCTAAGCAAGAGTCCCAAGGCCTTCCTATAAAGGGGTGCCCCCGCTCACACGGGAGGACTGCTCCTGCAGTTGCAGGAGCCTGGCGGAAGAAGATTCAGACAGATGGCTCATCTCCATGGTTTCTCTAGGCTACAAGCTAGAGTTTCAGGATCCTTCCGCCTCGTTTCCTAAAATTGGGTGTTCCCAAGGTCCCCGATATAGAGAGAATTTTTGTTCAGGCACTGGACCTGTTGCTGTCTCAAGGGGTGTTCATAGAGACCCCCTTAGGAAAACAGGGAATGGGTTTTTACTTAAACCTCTTTTTAGTGCCCGAACCAAACGGTGATGTCAGACCCATTTTCAGATCTCAAGGGTCTGAATTAATTTCTGGACATCTGCTCCTTTCACAGAAAAATGTATTTGATCAGTGGTATCCTCCCTTCGGGGAGGAGAGTTCCTAGTGTCAATAGACACCAAGCACGCATATCTTTATGTGCCAATTCCCTGCTCATCGAAAATTTTGGCGATTTATGGTAGAACAGCGACACTTTCAGTTTGTGGCCTTGTTCTTCGGGTTGGCCATCACATCACAAGTGTTTCCATGAGGTCCTGGCTCCGCTTTAGCAAGACTAAAAGCCCAGGGTATAGCGGTAACGGCATACCTAGATGACCTATTACCGATCAGTCAGTAAAGGACTGGATCTGTGTGTAGCCTGCACGATATCTGAAGCTTCTGGGTTCGATTATCAACCTAGAAAATTCATCCTTGCAGCCAGTAAGGCTAGAATACTTGGGCATGGTAGTGGACACAGCCCACAAGAGGGCTTTATTACCCCCAGGCAAAGTTCTGCGCAATAAGAGATCTGGTTCACACGATCAGGACAAAGGGAGTGTCTCCCGTCCATCTCTGTAATAGTTAGGGAAGATGGTAGCTTTATTCAAAGCAGTTCCCTATGCTCCAGTTCTATTCAGGACTGTTGCAAAACACTATCTTGTCTGCCTGGAGCAGGAGAAGCCAGAATTTGGATTGTCCAATGTGTTTGACTCCAAGCGTACGCCAAAGTCGCAATTGATGGTCGCTACTCGAACTTTGCAGGAGGGGAAAAACCTTCGTACTGATCATTTGAAAGATAGTGACGACCGATGCCAGCCTTTCAGGCTGGGGAGTATTACTGGAAAAGAATGCTGTTTAGGGGTTGCCCATCAACGTTTTGGAATTTCGGGCAGCAATTTTGGGTCTGGGCAGGCAGACTGCGGGTATACCCTCTCAGGATCTAGTCAGACAATGCCACAACGGTGCCCTATATCGGTCGCTAGGGCTGCCCAGAAAACCATATTCTGGTTTTGGCAGAAAAGCATGTTCCTTGCCTATCTGCTGTGTTCATCCCAGGGGTAGAGAATTGGCAGGCAGACTTCTAAAGCCACCAACTGTTACTCCAAGGGGAGTGGTCCCTACATCCAAATGGCTTTCTGGCCATTTTCAGGAGGTGGGGTACCCCAGATGTAGGTCTTCTGCATCCAGGTTCAACACAAAACTAGACAGGTTTTGTGTCCAGAACAAGGGACCCTCTCGCTTGCAGGACAGTTACCTTGGTAACTTCTTGGAATCAGTTTTCTGATTTATGCATTTCCTCCAGTTCAGTTGCTTGCGTGCCTGCTGCATCAGAAGGGAACAAAACAGGTGATCATGATTGCCTTGGCATGGCCCAGGGGAGGTCCTGGTATGCAGAAATCATAAAGATGGCAGTGACAGATCCTTGGCCTCTATCATTATACCTGGATCTGCTGTCACAAGGGCCAGTATACCATCCTGCCTTACAGACGCTGGAGGGTTTAGCTGTTGAGGCCTTCGCTCTAAAGGATCGGGGACTGTTTTAGGCTCAGTGGTAACCACCCTAATTAATGTAAGGAAGCAGGCCTCTAGGGCTATCTTCTATAGGGTTTGGAAGGCCTATGTTTTCCTTCTGTGGAAACGAGGGTTGGCATCCTCGCCAAATAGCCTAAGCAGTCGGGAGTAGAGATAAAGCTAGCCTTAAGTACTATTAAGGGTCAAGTCTCAGCTTTGTCAGTTTTTTCCAAAACCTCATGTTTCTCACTACCTAGTGCAGGCCTTTATGTAAGGTGTAACGCGCATGAATCCATCAATTAAGTCACCTCTGTGCCCATGGGATTTGAATCTGTTTTTGTCAGTCCTTCAGGGGCCTACTTTTGAGCCAATGTGTGGCCATGGTCACAAGGAAACTAGTATTTTCGGGTTGCGGTACGTCTGCAAAAATACTTTTTGACAGCTTATCCTATTCATAGGGACAAGTAGTGTTACGTCCCCGGCCGTTCTTTCTGACTAGAGTGGTATCCAGTTCCCATTTGAACCAGAATATTTTGCTGCTTTTTGTTTTTTCCAGAGCCAAATTCGGCACTGGAAAAGTCATTACTCATCTGGAAGCAACTGCTCGGGTACGGGAAACTGCTGCATTGTTCGGGTTGCCAGGGTACCCCAGAAGCGGACAGTCAGTGTCCAAATAGTCCATCTCTGGATGGGTTCATCCGACCATTACTCAAGCCTATGATTCAAAGGGAAAGTTCTGCCTTTCCGTCCTAAGAGCGCACTCCACCAGGACAGTTAGTGCTTCTTAGGCAGTGTGTCACCAAGCCTCCAAAGCTCAGGTGTGTGGGGCCGCAACTTGGTCATCTGTTCATACATTCACAAAATTTTACTAGGTGGATGCGAGTCAACAGGAGAATGCTGCCTTTGGGAGCAGTGTTTTGCAGGCGACAGTATAGGTCCTCATGTCTGACAGCTGTCTGCTTTATTTATTGGTGTCTCCCTCCCCTCAGGTGGCATTGCTTTGGGACATCCCATCCATTACTGGCTCTGTGTCCTGTGATGTACTGTAAAGAAAATAAGATTTCTTTCTCGTACATCACGGGACACAGAGCGGCATATTCATTACTATGTGGGTTATATGGAGTACCTTCAGGTGTGGACACTGGCAATCTTCAAACAGGAAGTCCCCTCCCTATATAACCCCCTCCCCTAGAGGGAGTCCCTCAGTTTTTTCGCCAGTGTCTTAGGTGTTGGTCACGGAATAGCTTTGCTCCACATCCTTGGGATTAAGGGCGGGCTAACCGGATCTGTCCAAGGAGCCTCAGTGCCAAAGTGGACAGTACCCGGGCCCCAAACCGTGGGGTTTTGCCTATAATGCTCCTCTTTGGAGGGCTGGACCCTGGGCCCAGGACTTGGAGTTTGCAAAAACCATAAAGTTCCTGTTTTGCCAGGGTGCTATATAGGTCCAGGACAGTGGGTACCTTCATAGGACCCCAGGGCCTGAAGGTCTACTACGCTACCCACGGAGATGGGAGAAGATTGGATCAGTTTGCTGGTCAAACATCCTGCAGCATGGAGCAGGTAAGGGGGAGCCTGCGGGACTTGGTTCGACAGCAGGCTCCCCGGGGTAACCTAAAAGGGGGGATAGCCTAAGTATGCTCTGCATGGGCAACCGTGATCACTATGTCTAAAAGAGACAGGATGACACCCTTTCTCCCCCCATCACTAGGCCCCCCTGTCTAAATATGTGTTGCTAGCTAACCTGCTGTTTCTTCCTAGGGCTAGTAAGGATCCCTAGGGGCCTTGAGAGAGTCCTACCTGGCCGGGGGTTTGAATCTGCCGCCTGTTTCTGCGTGCCTGGATCTCCAGCAGCGCGGCTCCTCCATGTTCCTCCTGTATCCGGCATACGCGCGCGCGCGCGTGCGCGCGCACGTCTTATTGACGTTTTTCGCGCCGTCCAGACAGGAGGGCGGGGGGGGGCGGGCCTGCGGCGTCATACAGGGGCGCGCCTTTGTGCTGTTATAAACAGCAGGCCTTGTCAGGGCTCAGTCTGAGGCTGATTTTTTCAAGGAGAGGACGCAGAGCGGCAGAACAGTGACTCCCGGTGGCGGAAGAGGGGTAGTACATGTGGACTTTGTTCCAATGCCTTTATTGTTAAGCCAAGAAATCCCCCTTATTTTGCAGCAGGTTGGAGGCTGGCAAACTTAAATTAGGGTCATTGTATGTTGTCAAATATATAATATATAATATATAATTATTTAAAAAAAAAAAAAAAAAAAAAAAAAAAGACCAACATACGGGCCCATCAGTTTTTGGGGACACTAGTGATCTATTCTCCCCTAAACTCTGAAATTTGTACTCCTGGCCACTACAGTCTGTTGTGTGGGCGGAGTCCCTCGATTTTGTATTATGGCTTCCAAGGGTTCGGGGTCAAAGGGGACAAAAAAGACCAAAAAACAAAAGGGGTCCCTTTCTGATTCTGATATGCCGATACTTTCCCCGCAGCTTATTAATTTAAGAAGCGCCTTGGATGAGCCATTAGGGGGATCTGGTGCGGAGGCTGGCCCAGATCAGCCCAGCCCTGTGTTTATCACAGAGGAGATGCTAGCCGTATCCCTAGGGGGGCTAGAAGAGAGAATAGCGGCATTGATCGCCAGAGCTATTCCTGGTAAGAAACGGGTTAGATCCCCATCACCAGGGGGTGTATCCTCAGATGCTGAGATTCTCTCTCCGGAGGAATTAGAATCACAGGAGGATCAACTGGACCTGAACCAAGAGGGTTCAGGGATGGAGGGGTCTACCTCTGAGGAACCATTTTCAGACTCCCAGACAGAGAGACTGTGGGTACAGTCTTTGACGGACATGGTCCGCTCGGCATTTAGTTTGCCATTGCCAGAACTTCAGGTTCCTCCGGTATCCTCTCTGGGCTCTTTGAAAGCCCCGTTAAGCAACGCAGTTTTTCCGGTCCATCCTCTCTTGGAGGAATTGATCTTTCGGGATTGGGTACGGCCGGACAGGGTTTTTCTGCCACCGAAAAGATTTGCGGTCATTTATCCCTTGGAGGAAAAATTCTCCAAGAAGTGGAGGCTCCCAGTAGTGGATGCAGCCATCTCATGTGTGAATAAATCACTAACTTGCCCGGTGGAAAACATACATATGTTTAAAGATCCGGTTGATAAAAGATTAGAGACACTTTTAAAAGCATCCTTTGCTACGGCAGGAGCAGTGGTGCAGCCAGCGGTAGCTGCAATTGGAGTTTGTCAGGCATTAAAAGACCAGACAAAAGAGATGTTAAAGGACATGCCTACCCAACAAGCAGAAGAGTTTGCTGACATTCCCAGAGCTCTGTGTTTCGCGGTAGATGCTATAAAAGATTCCATCCAGCAGGCTTCTCGTTTATCACTATGTTTGGTACACATGAGAAGGCTCTTATGGTTGAAGAACTGGGCGGCAGAACCCCCATGCAAAAAGCTTCTGGCAGGATTTCCCTTCCATGGAGGACGACTCTTCGGAGAAGATCTGGATAAATATATTCAGACTATTTCAAATGGCAAGAGTACCCTTTTACCGGTCAAAAAGACATTCCGGGCTCCTACATTTAAAAGGCAGCTTTTTCCTGTCTCGGGGCCCTCTAATTCCAGGCAGTATCGACGGCCGCCTGCACGATCCAACGTTAACAGTAGATCGCAGGGACAGACCCCTGGGGGTAAGAAGCCGTGGTATCGCAAGCCGTCAAAGACAGCCCCTAAGTCTGCCTTATGAAGGGGCGCCCCCACTCTCACGGGTGGGGGGAAGGCTTCGTCTCTTCTCAGAAGTTTGGGAAGCCAAGATCCCCGACAATTGGGCCCGGGCATCTGTAACCACAGGTTACAGATTGGAGTTTCTAAGATATCCTCCGCCTCATTTTCAAGAATCAAGGCTACCAAGGGATCCAGCAAGGAAGGCCTCAATGCTGACAGCTTTGGATCACCTGCTTTGCCAGGACGTAATTATAGAAGTGCTAGCCCAAGAGCAAGGCCTAGGTTTCTATTCCAATCTCTTTGTCATACCAAAGCCCAACGGCGATGCCAGGCCAATCCTGGACCTAAAGAGGTTAAACGCTTATCTAAGGGTGCGGTCCTTCCGGATGGAATCCATCCGGTCAGCAGCCGCCGCGCTTCAGAAAGACGATTTTCTGGCCTCCATAGACATAAAAGATGCTTACCTTCATGTACCAATCTTTCAGTCGCATCAAAGGTTTTTACGCTTCGCGGTGGGGCAGCGACACTTCCAATTCAGGGCGCTCCCTTTCGGGCTGGCCACGGCCCCCCGGGTATTCACAAAGATCCTAGCCCCAGTTCTGGCCAATTTAAGGATCCAAGGAGTCACAGTCCTAGCATACTTGGACGACCTTTTAATCATAGATCACTCACGGACGGGTCTGCAAAAGGCAGTAAACCTCACGGTTCGGTACCTCGAAGAATTCGGCTGGGTCCTAAACCAGGGAAAGTCAGCATTCCAGCCTACAAAGCAGTTGGAATACCTCGGCATGAGGTTAGACACAGAACATCAAAAGGTGTTCCTGCCCCTTGTAAAGATCAAGGCGATCAAGGGGTTGGTTCAGTTGGTTATAAACAAGAAAAGACCAACTATTCGCCTGTGTATGCGATTACTAGGCAAGCTAGTGGCCACATTCGAGGCAGTACCATACGCTCAGATCCACACTCGCGTCCTACAGGCAGCCATTCTAGCAGCCTGGGGCAAGAGGGCACATGCCTTAGAGTCCCCTTTGACGCTATCATCAAGGGTCCGACAGAGCCTGGCCTGGTGGTTGAACCCTCAGAATCTTCTAAAGGGAAGATCCTTCAGCCCTGTTGTCTGGAAGGTAGTTACCACAGACGCCAGCCTGGCAGGCTGGGGGGCGGTCTTCGAAGGGTTCTCCCGCCAGGGAACTTGGGTGAAAGCAGAGAGGCAGCTCCCCATCAATATCTTGGAAATCAGAGCTGCTCGCCTAGCCCTGTTGGCGTGGACCTCCAGATTAAAGGGGTTCCCGGTGAGAATCCAGTCAGACAATGCCACGGCGGTGGCATACATAAACCACCAAGGGGGAACCAGGAGCCAGGCCGCTCAAAGGGAAGTGAACTTGATTTTTCAATGGGCAGAGGTTCATGTACCCTGCATTTCAGCGATATTCATTCCCGGAGTGGACAACCTGCAGGCAGACTTCTTAAGTCGCCAGAGTCTGTTGCCAGGGGAGTGGTCTCTGCATCCCCAGGTCTTTCAGACAATCTGCCAGAGGTGGGGAACGCCAGACGTGGATATAATGGCATCCAGGTTCAACAAGAAACTAGACAGGTTCGTGTCGCGAGCGAGGGATCCTATGGCCTGCGGAACCGATGCGTTGGTTTGCCCTTGGCATCAATTCAAACTTCTATATGCATTCCCTCCACTACAGTTACTCCCCCGCCTGTTGCGCAAGATCAGAGTGGAGCACAAGCCAGTCATTCTAATAGCTCCAGCTTGGCCCCGGAGGGCTTGGTACTCACTAGTCCTGAATATGGCAGTGGGAGACCCTTGGACTCTTCCTCTACAACCAGACCTACTCTCACAAGGCCCGATCCTCCACCCTACATTACAGCGTCTAAATTTGACGGCCTGGAGGCTGAATCCCTGATTCTCAGGGGTAGGGGTCTGTCTAGGCAGGTAATCCCTACCCTGATTAAGGCTAGAAAGCCGGTCTCCAGGGTAATTTATTACAGGGTGTGGAGGAACTATATAGGCTGGTGTGAATCCAAAGGATGGAATTGCCGCAAATATACTATTGATAGGGTGTTAAGTTTTCTCCAGCTAGGAGTGGATAAAGGCCTGGCACTAAGCACAATCAAAGGACAGATCTCAGCTCTGTCAGTGTGGTTTCAGAGGCCGCTGGCCACCCACTCGCTGGTAAAGACCTTCTTACAGGGGGTCTTGCGTATTAATCCTCCTGTCAAGTCACCAGTTTGTCCTTGGGACCTAAATCTTGTCCTGTCCACTCTACAGAAACAGCCTTTTGAGCCTTTGGCTGAGATTCCTTTACTCTTACTGACAAGAAAATTGGTTTTCTTGGTCGCCATAGTTTCGGCCAGGAGAGTGTCAGAATTAGCAGCCTTATCGTGTAAGGAACCATATCTTGTTCTGCATAAGGACAGGGCAGTTCTCCGGCCCCATCCTTCCTTTCTACCAAAGGTTATATCCAAATTTCACTTAAACCAGGATTTGGTACTTCCATCCTTCTTTCCAAAACCTACATCTAGAAAGGAGGGGTTGCTGCATACCTTGGATATTGTCCGGGCCATGAAGGCCTATCTTAAAGCTACGGAAAAGATCCGGAAAACAGAGGTGTTATTCGTTCTACCAGATGGCCCCAAGAAGGGGCAGGCAGCTGCAAAATCCACCATCTCGAGATGGATTAGACAATTAATCATTCAAGCCTACGGATTGAAGAGGTTGCCCCCTCCGTTGTCGGTAAAGGCCCATTCTACCAGGGCCATGGGCGCCTCTTGGGCAGCACACCATCAGATCTCTATGGCTCAGATATGCAAGGCGGCAACGTGGTCATCAGTCTACACGTTTACAAGGTTTTATCAACTAGACGTGAGAAGAAATGCGGATACTGCCTTTGGTCAGGCAGTACTACAGGCTGCAGTTTGAAATCCTCGGGATCAGAAACACCCTTGGTTATATAAAAAAAAAAAAAAAGAAAAAGGTTCTTCTTTCTTGACTAATTTGGAAATATTATTATGATTTGAGTTTAGCTCTAAAATTGAATCCTTCTTTGGAACATGTCTCCCTCCCCTCATTAAAGCATTGCTTTCGGACATCCCACATAGTAATGAATATGCCGCTCTGTGTCCCGTGATGTACGAGAAAGAAAAAGGGATTTTTAAATACAGCTTACCTGTAAAATCCTTTTCTTGGAGTACATCACGGGACACAGAGCTCCCACCCCTCTTTTGGGTGACCATTTTGGGAGGCATACTGCTTGCTACAAAACTGAGGGACTCCCTCTAGGGGAGGGGGTTATATAGGGAGGGGACTTCCTGTTTGAAGATTGCCAGTGTCCACACCTGAAGGTACTCCATATAACCCACATAGTAATGAATATGCCGCTCTGTGTCCCGTGATGTACTCCAAGAAAAGGATTTTACAGGTAAGCTGTATTTAAAAATCCCTTTTTTTATGACAGCTTACCTGTAAAATCCTTTTCTTGAAGGTACATCATGGGACACAGAAGTCCCTCCCCTCTTTGGGATTATTATATATTTCTGTGCTACAAAACTGAGGCACTCCCCATGTGGGAGGGGTTATATAGAGGGGGACTTCCTGTCCTGATTATGCCAGTGTCCATCACCTGAAGGTGGCCTATAACCATGTAGTAATTATTGTCTCTGTGTCCCATGATGTAGCTTCCAGAAATTTATTTTATAGGTAAGCTGTCATAAAAATTATATTTTCTGTTTCTTATTACTGTACAAGAACATACAGGGGAAATAACTTGTTCTCCTGTATATTTATGGTAGGTACAGATGTGGGCCGAGGAGTTGTGAGCATGCAGCTCCAGTTGTACTGGTCTGTGCTAAGTCTGTCACAGACACGGTATAGAACAGGTAACGGATCACTCCTAATTAACAATGCGGCACAGCATCTGCTCCATTTTCTCAGCTTAGAATAGTGATTCAGGATTTTTTTCTCTGCCACCCTTTGTTTATTACCCATAGAGTAATGGCAGAAAAAGACCAAGTAGTTCTGTTTTTTTGTTTTTTTTTTACTTTTGGGTATTTCCATTAACCTTTTGTTGGAGTATATGCTTATACTTATCCCAGGACTGTTTAACCACCTAAGACCAGGCCTATTTCTGACATTACAGACTATGAATGATGACACAAAAATATTTCTTTCACTCGTGGTTAGTGTTTGGCTGAAACCATTTATTATCAATCAACTGTGTTTACTCTTTTTTTAATTCATAATGGCAACAGAAACTTTCCAAATGACCCTGATCAAAAGTGTATATACCCTGGTGATGTTGGCCTGCTAACATGCACACAAGTTGAAAACAAAGGGGTTTGAATGGCTATTAAAGGTAACCATCCTCGCCTGTGATCTGTTTGCTTGCAATTAGTGTGTGTGTGTGTGTATAATAAGGTGAATGAGTTTCTGGACCCTTGCATCTTTCATGCAGTGCTGCACTGACGTTTCTGGATTCTGAGTCATGGGGAAAGCAAAATAATTGTCAAAGGATCTGCAAGGAAAGGGATATAAAAAGATATCCAAGGAAATTAGAATGCCAATCAGCAGTGTTCAAACTCTAATCAAGAAGTGGAAGTTGGTCAGGTAGACCAACTAAAATTTCAGCCACAACTGGCAGGAAAATAGTTTGGGATGCAAAGAAACCCCCACAAACAACTTCAGATGAAATACAGGACTCTCTGAAAACATGTGATGTGCCTGTTTCAAGATGCACAATAAGGAGGCACTTGAAGAAAGATGGGGTGCGTGGTCAAGTCGCCAGAAGAAAGCCATTACTACTCAAATGCCACAAAGTATCTTGCTTACAATACGCCAAACAGCCCAGAGACAAGCCCCAAACTTTCTGGCACAAAGTCTTTTGGAGTGATGAGACCAAAATGTATCTTTTTGGCCACAACCATAAATGCTTCATTTGGAGAGGAGTCAACAAGGCCTAAGATGAAAGTACACCATTCCTACTGTGAAACACGGAGGTGGATCACTGATGGTTTGGGAATGTGAGAGCTTCAAAGGCATAAAACATTTGGTCAAAATTGATGGCAAGATGAATGCAGTATGTTACCAAAAAATACTGGAGAAACATTTGCATTCATCAGTCAGGAAGTTGCGTATGGGACGTAATTGGACATTCCAACATGACCATGATCCATAACGCAAGACAAAGTTGACCTGTCATTGGCTACAGCAGAATAAAGTGGAGGTTCTGGAGTGGCCATCTCAGTCATTGAGCCACTCTGGGGAGATCCCAAACGTGCCGCTCATGTAAGACAGCCCAAGAATTTACAGGAGCTGGAGGCTTTTTGTCAAGAGGAATGGGCAGCTTTACTACCTGAGTCTCATCCACAAATACCACAAAAGACTTCAAGCTGTCATTGATGTTAATACACGGTATTAAGAACTGGGGTGTGTAAACTTTTGATCAGGGTCATTTGGGTAGTTTCTGTTGTGATTATGAGATAAAATGAGTAAACACAGTTGATTGATAATAAAAGGCTTCAGCAAAACACTAACCATGAGTGAAAGAAAAGTTTGTGTGGCGTTATTCATATTCTCTGAAAAATGGCCAAGAAATTATCAATTATCAAATTACAATAAAAAAATTGAAATTGTCCCTTTTTAAGGCGGAAGTGACATTGGACGTCGCTCCGGTCCTCCAAGGGTGTAGAGTTAAAGGGGGCCCCATGTTGCCCTCACTTGACTTCCTGCCCATTGCTCCTGGGTATCGTATCATATTGTTTCGCCCTTTACTGACAGCTCCGTTAAGCTGGGGAAACAAACTGTAAGTGGTGGGGGGGCACCTCTCCCTATAAAAAAAGATCTCGTGGCGAATCGGCCGCCAGAAACAATTTTACTGGTTGCCGAATCGCTTGCTGTATAAAAAAAATACCGGGGTTATGGCAGATAGCTGCTGCCATAAAGGTATAGAACATCAAAGTAGTGACGTATGCATACAGTGGGCAGTCCAAAAAAGGTTAAACTCATTTACTGTTGATTGACTCGCTACCTTTGTTAGAAGTCCAGCAATCCACTACACTTTTAGTAAAATACTTTCTAAGGATAGATTTCAAATTGTGGCCTACTAGTTTAGAGTGCAGTGGAGAATATTTCCACGCTAGTGCCAGGTAAAAAATGTATTTATTTTGTATTTTCTTTTATTCATTTGATGACAAAGAATTTTCAGATCCCTATACATGTTATCTAAAGTGACGGCACTACTTTCCAGTTCCCTTGTCTGTCTGATTAAAACTGAACTGTGTGATGAGAGAAGTCTTTGCTAAGATGACTTACCAGTAAAACCTTGGATTGCGAGCATAATTAGTTCCAGAAACATGCTTGTAATCCAAAGTACTTGTACATCAAAGCATTTTTTTACAGGCTATTAAGGAGAAGAGAGGCACCTCTAAGTGTAGAAATAAGTTGCTAAATGTTGTACCTTCATTAAATGTAACTACACATAGAGGCTCCTCTCTTCTTTTTTTTATACTCAGTTGTGACATAACGCTACTCTTATATCAAGACATCACTTGTATATCAAGGCAAAATTTTATTAAAACATTTTGCTTATCTTGCAAAACGCTCTCAAACCAAGTCACTCTCAAACCAAGGTTTCACTGTATTCTAGTTGTGTAGATATCGTTCAGCACGGTTGAAATAGCTGAAAATTTGAATATTCTGGAGCTCCATCTTCTGGATGGATAGGAGACTGCATGATATAAATTCTGTATGCACTATTTCATCCTTTTTAACAACTAAACGTTGTTTTTTTTTTTTTTCCCTGACAATATGTCAAACACTACTTTCTCTTGTAGTTGTATTGTTTTTTTGTTTTTTTTGAGCATACAGACTAGTGGACAATGTTAATTGAATATGTTAGCAGACAATAATCTCTGGTATCTTCTCTCCTAGGAGTGGACTTTGCAAACTGTGGTCAGTTCCAGACTGTACCCCTGTGCGCACATTAAGAGGTAAATACTGCATCATCTTAAAGCTAAACTGCACAAAATGTATTGTTGTACTTTGTTTATACATGTTTTAAACTGTGTGTGTGTGTGTGTGTATGCCCCACTGTGAAACATTTTAGGCAGGTGTGAAAACATGCTGTAAATTAACCACTTAAAGACCAGAAGGTTTTATCCCCTAATCACCAGGCCATTTTTTGCGATACGGCACTGCGTTCCTTTAACCGACAATTGCGCTGGTGTGCGACGCTGTACTAAAATGTAATTGATGTCCTTTTTCTTTTCGTGGTATTTGATCACCTCTGCAGTTTTTATTTTTTGCGCTATAAACAAAAAGTCTTGACAATTTTGAAAAAAAAAATGTTTACTTTCTGCTATAATACATATCCCCAAAAATGATATAATTATATAAAAATTCATCAGTTTAGACCAATATGTATTCTGCGTCATATTTTTGGTAAAAAAATCGCAATAAGCTTGTATTAATTGGTTTGCGCAAAAGTTATAGGCCCAGATTCATAGAGCAATTACGCCTGTCTAACTGGTGTTAGACAGGAGTAATTTCAAATTTCGCGCGCCGTATCACTAGTTTGAATCCTCAAACCATGATACGGCGGCTTCGGGCTTCGATCCGAGAGGCTTACGTCTTCGTAAGCCTTCGGATCTACGCTGCGATATTTTTGCGACCGCTGAGAGGAGTTTGCGTCGTTTTGATGCGTCGGGATATGCAAATGAGTTTTTACGGCGATCCACGAAGATACGAGCGGTCTTCGCAATCGCTTACGTCTATTTTTTTTTTACGTACTGTTAGACCAGCTTTTTGCTGGTCTAACGGTGCGTAGCCCATGTTAAGTATGGCCGTCGTTCCCGCGTCAAATTTTTTATTTTTTTTTACGTAAGTCGTTCGGGAATAGAAATGTCCGTAAACGACGCTACGCAAACAACGAATGACGTAACAACGTAATTTCGCGCAATGCACGGCAGGAAATTTGCGAACGGAGCATGCGCAGTTTGATCGCCGCGGGAACGCGCCTATTTTAAATGCTTCACGCCCCCTACTCGCGTAGATGGATTGCGACGGGAGAAATACACTACGCCGCCGTCGTTTACTGGACAAAATCTACCTGGATTCCACGTAGAGCCAGGTAAAAAACGGCGGCGTAGTGTATTTCTGATACGCTACGATAATCGAATTCTCTCTGAATCTGGGCCATAGAGTCTGCAAAATAGAGGATAGATTTATAGCATTTGTATCATTATTATATATTTTTTTATATATAATTACTAATGGCAGTGATCAGCGGTTTGTAGCAGGATTGCGGCAGACAGATTGGACACGTTTGACCCTTTTTTGGGACCAGAGACCTTATTGCAGTGATCAGAGCTAAAAATATCCACTGATAACTGTATAAATGACACTGGTAGGGAAGAGGTTAACACTAGGGGGCAATCAAGGGATTAAGTGTGTGGACTGACTGGGAGTACAGAGAGATCACTGTTGCTGATCATTAGGAACAGACGATTACACTGTACTCCCCTTGGCAGATACCTGTTCTGCCTCGCTGAGGTACGATCTCGGGTGGCTGGCAGAGATCACGGCCATCGGATCCCCCACTGTGCACACAGTATCTCGTGGATGAAACAACGTACCAGTATGTCGTTTCGTGCAAATACGAAGATTCCAGAGGATATGGACAGCCGCACTCCAAGATAACTTCAGAAGTTGTCTTTATTATTAAAATACAGAACATGTACAATTACATACAGCCAGAGAGGGGACAACCGACCCGTTTCACACTAATCTTAGTGTTTAATCATGTCGTTTCGTGCAGTAGGACATCCCTGCCTCAGTATATATCTGGTGGGTGGTCCTTAAAGTGGTTGTAAACCCATTACAACCACTTTTACCTACATGTAAGCCTAGATTAAGGCTTACCTGTAGGTGCTCGAAATATCTGATAAACCAGATACGGGCTCTGATGTCTACGGCGCAGGCACACTTTAGAAACGGCGATCAGGCCGTTTCTAAAGGAGAGCGTACCGTGACTGGTGGCTCACAGCACTGGAGCTGCTATACCCGGAAGGAAGATGGACGATTCGTGGAACAGGGGACAACGGTGACATTGCAGGCTTCGGTTTCAGGTAAGTGACACATAATGGGCTACTATGGAATGCATACTAGCCCATTATGCTTTACCTTTGCAGGGAAACCAAAGAGGAAGTAAAACCCATCAGGGTTTACTTCCTCTTTAAGTGGTTAAGAATGCTTTCGGAAACCGGAGTGTTAATAGTTTATTTTTATCATTTAACAAAAATGGGAAGTAGGTGAACGGAAGAGAAATCGGAATCAAAACAATATTTGGTGTGACTGTCCTTTTGAAGGGACTCGGCGGGTAGTTTCTTCCCAACATCTTGAAGAACTAACAACATATCTTCTGTGGGTGAAGGCTGCTTCATATCCTTCTGTCTCTTCATGTAATACCAGACAGACTCGATGTTGAGATTAGGGTTCTGTGGGAGCCAAACTCTCGCTTCCAAGACTCCTTGTTTGTTACACTGAAGGTCATTCTTGATGACATTGGCTGTATGTTTGGGGTTGTTGTCCTGCTGCAGAATAAATTTGAGGCCAATCACACCTACCTTCTGGAAATGTGGATTGCCATACCGCTCTCTTTGGGCTTCAACTTCTAACCCAACCCTTCCATTCAGCATAAGGCTTGGAACATAAAGCCCAGCAAGTCTGCGACAAAGTCCACAGGTTTTTAGCTTCTGAAATGTGTAAAACAAACCCTCCAGGGGCCGATGAGGTGATGCATAGGCGACAACGTCATCTCTGTTTTGATTTTGCAATTTTGACCTGTAGCTGTTTTATTTTTCCGTTTTCTTTGCTGATATTCAACATTAGCCAAAGGCTTTCCGTCTCGGACATTGTGCTTTTTTTTGTATTTTGATAAAAACTTTCAATAGAAAAAACAGTCCTCTTCACCCTACAGTTTGCATTATTTTGGGTCACAGACATCCCAAACCTATGAGTTCAATTGGTGGTTTCAAAGGGGTACAAAATAGAGTTCCAAACTCTACACGTCATTATTTTCTTCTTTCCAACCAACCAAAATCTGCCCAATCAGTCTGATTTACAAACTGCCCTGAAGAATCTCTTGTCCCCGGGAGTAGTTGTTCTGGTTCCTCTGGAGGACAGCTTGGACCCCTGCTCTCTCCCTCTTAAGAACTCGGGTCATCCAGGGTACCAGGTACCTAGACAACCTTCTTCTGAATGATTCATCTCCCTTATAAGTCCCAAAGGACAATCAAGATTCTTCAGACTTTCAGTTTGGGTAATCAGCCTTCAAAAGTCTGTCCTCCAGCCCTACCTGTGTCTGGAATATCTAGGCCTCATCTTGGATACAAACCAAGCAAAGGTATGCCTTCCTTCAAGAAAGCTTCTCTCTAATGTCTCATGCTTGAACATATGATCAAAGTACCTCTTTGGGATTCTCCATGAGAGTTCTGGGCTTCATGGTTGCCTCATTTGAAGCTGTTCCTTTCACTCTGTTCCACTCAAGGTCCTACAAATACAACGTTCTATTGAACTTGTTAGGAAGCTCCCTTTGAGTTTCCTCCTGCTAAATGGCCTTCGTAGTGGCTATCACGTCCGCCAGACATGTTTTCAGATTTGGTAGCTCTCTTAAGGATCCCTTCCTAATCCTTCACGGGATAAAATAGTCTTTCTGACTACATCGAGACAATGAAGAGCAATTTCCTTGGAAGCAGGACGCAAGACTGACTCTTTTTTTGGTCTTTTTTTTTTCAAATTGGTGGGGGTTTTCTGGAATTTCCACCATCTGGCATCTGTTACTCAGCTGTTTAAGGCCACCACATGGTCTTTAACCACTTAAGGACCGCCTCCTGCACATATACGTCGGCAGAATGGCACAGCGGGAACAAGCACGCCTGCGACCCGGTCCGAAGCTCCGTGGCCGCGGGACCCACGGACCCGATCGTCCTCGGAGCTGAAGAACGGGGAGAGCTGTGTGTAAACTGTGGCGCCGTCATTGATCGTGTGTTCCCTTATATAGGGACTCACAATCAATGACGTCACACCTACAGCCACACCCCCCTACAGTTAGAAACAGAGATGAGGTCACACATAACCCCTTCAGCGCCTCCTTGTGGTTAACTCCCAAACTACTGTGAAAATTACAATTGCAAACAATGCATTTTTAATGCATTTTTTGCTTTGAAAATGACAATGGTCCCAAAAATGTGTCAAGTGTCCGATAATGTCGCAGTCATGAAAAAAATCGCTAAAAGCCACCATTAGTAGTAAAAAAAAAAAAAAATCATAAAAATGCAATAAAATTATCCCCTATTTTGTAAACGCTATACATTTTGCGCAAACCAACCGATAAACGCTTATTTTTTAAGGTAGAAGAATAGATATCGGCCTAAACTGACGGAAAAAACTTTTTTTATATCTTTTTGTGGGATATTTATTATAGCAAAAAGTATAAAAAAAATTGAATTTTTTTTTTAAATTGTCGCTCTATTTTTGTTTATAGCGCAAAAAATAAAAACCGCAGAGGTGATCAAATACCACTAAAAGAAAGCTCTATTTGTGGGGGAAAAAAAAGGACGCCAATTTTGTTTGGGAGCCACGTCGCACGACCACGCAATTGTCTGTTAAAGCGACGCAGTGCCGAATCGCAAAAACTGGCCAGGTCCTTTAGCTGCCTAAATGTCCGGGTCTTAAGTGCTTAATTGACTTGTTCTCCTAGTGCCTCTGCAGGTGCAGCTTTCGCCAGCAAGTGTTTTTCAGCATCGCTCCAAGTTGAGTCTTTTATCCTTTTCTGTTTAGTGGGGCCCATTGGTATGATTATTTTTGTCTTGTTGTTGCCCACCCTTCTGATACATTGCTTGGGTTATCCCAAGCTCAATGAATATCCTTTACAATGAATGTCCTTTACTGTACTATTAGGATAAAATAAATTCTTTAAATTCAGTATCTTGCAGTCCTTGTTTCTCTGAATTGCTTGCTAAAAAACTCAGGTTTCAGAGTAGGGTAGGGTTATAGGGGGTATGCCAAATGGGGGGTGTCCAAAAGCTTTGCCAGTGTCCAGTCACCTGAATGCAGCAGCCTATAATCCAGGGCTTAGTTACTAGTTACCAGCTGGTCGGTAAGTAGGCTTGGTTTTTCCCTGGGCATTCCCCAGGTCACTTTTGTTATCTGCTTTAGCCTTTCCATTGCTACTTACTGCTATGGCCAGCTATAGATGGGGGCGGTGGACAGGTTTATGCATCACCTGTGGTGTTTATATTGGTCCAGCAATGCACCAACACCTTTGCAGCCATTGAGCTACATGCTAGGTGTTTGGTGTGCTCCTGTACCTTTTAAGGAGGGGTGGTCTTCTTCAGTTCACCTGCCCCTTTCTATCCATTAAAATGCATGTGCCTCCACTGTGGGGACGCTCATTGTTTATTATTAGGACCACAGGTTGAGGGGTGCCTTGGCGCGGCTCTGTGGCTCACGCATGCGTTTGCAAATGCGTGCGGACAAAACCCCTGTTTTTAACGCATACTGTTAGACAAGTTAATTGGTTGTTTTGCAAGCTGGTCGGTAAGTAGGCTTGGTTATTCCCTGGGCATTCCCCAGGTCACTTTTGTTATCTATGAATATTTAGCCTGTGTCAGATATGGAATATACAGATAAGTCTTTTTTTTTTTTTTTTGGTTGCCATCATTATTGAACTGGGTGTAGTCTGCAGTTTTGGTCTAATATTTCTGTTTGACCCCCATCAGGACATAACACAAATGTGGGAGCCATTGTGTTCCACCCCAAATCCACAATATCAGTGGATGAGAAAGATGTGAATCTGGCTTCCTGTGCTGCAGATGGATCTGTAAAACTATGGAACCTGGAGAGGTAAGATTCCCTGGCAGTGTATATCTGCACTGAGGGCTTCTATAGCAGTTTGAGCTGCAGTGTGCCTTTCCTCCTTCTGTCATATCTTGTGTTGGAGACCACACTGGGCTGACTGGATTGGTCACTAGTCCTGAGTGGTTATTTGTGTGGGTAAAAAGGAAGAAATGCCTTCCGGTGCATAGTGCCCAGTGATGGATGGTGGTGATGGTCCCTCTCAGGGTTGGGCTGCTGTCTTTTCTGTGCAGCCTTTAAGGTCATTTCAGCATAGGTAAGCACGCCCAGTGGGGATAGAAATGTGACTTCTTAAATGTTTAGTAAAAAATTAGCAACATACTGTATACGTCAATCCAATGTGTTTGGGGGAACAGACTCCTTCTTCAGGGGTGTTGTTGCTTTCTATTTGGTGGGAACAATTCCCATGAGTGGTTTATGTTGAATTGAGGTTCCTGAATGTCAGGATGCTTATTTTGTTATATAGGTAGCTCATACAACAAAAACAGGCACCCTGTCATTCAGGAACCTTGATCCAACAAAACAAATCATAGGGATTGTTCCCACCAAATACAACGCAGTAACAGCCCTGAAGAAAGTGTCAGTCTGTTCCCCCCGAAACGCGATGGCTTGATGTACATGTTGCTAATTTTTTTAATAAAGATCCATGAACCATATTTTAGAAGTCGCATTTCTCTGCCCAGGTGCCTATTCTGCATGTTGGGTACAGTGAGTGTCTGCTCTCTGCAAGTTTTAAAAAGGATGCACTTGGAGTTTACCATGGACTCTTCTCTCTCCTGTTTGTAAACAGAGTGGGGAAGGATTAAAGGAAAGGTTCATTTGTTGCTGCAGAAGTCAGCTTGTGAACTTGTTACAAGTTCACTTTGACAGCATCTTTCTGTAGCAGGAATCAATTTATCTGACTTAACAAAAGTAATGAAGAGCAAGCCTAAAAATAAAAAAATACTTGAACCACTTAGTGATTGTAAACCTTTGTGTTTTAAATGTTTTATTTTTTTTAAACATCCAAAGTTTATTGAAACATCATTATAGCCATACAGACAGTACAGTCGACATAAACCAGTATATCAAACAAATAATATAAGCAGATTGAATGACTAGACATCAGCCAAACTGTTTTGTAGGATAATACTTGAACAAAAGTAAGGAATGGCCAATAGGTGAGAGTGGCACACTTCGATTAACAATCCAAAAAGAAAAAACAAAGAAGATCGGTAGAAATCTTCAAAATCTCATCAACTGAGTTATCTGTTTACAATTATCCCAAACTATTCTAGCTATGCAGAAACAAGATAAGTGGAGAAAAAGGTGAGAGAAAGAAGGAAAAGAAAACAAGGGAGGGGGGAATAGGGTGGGGAAACATTTTACAGTTGTGGGGGGTTAATGGTCTGTGTAACGATAAGTCAGAATCAAGTGAGAAACAGGCCAGATCAAAACCAGGAGTGTAAAAAAAAGGAATTTACATTTTTATTTAACCACTTGCTTACTGGGCACTTAAACCCCCCTCCTGCCCAGACCAATTTTAAGTGTTCAGTGCTTATGCACTTTGACAATTGCACTGTCATACAACACTGTACCCAAATGAATTTTTTTCCCACAAATAGAGCTTTCTTTTGGTGGTATTTGATCAAAAAATTAAAAAGACTGAATCTAATATATATATAATTAGATTTTATATATTTTATAAAATTGTGCAAACAGGTAATTTTTCTCCTTGAATTATGTACGCTAATGAGGCGGCACTGATGGGCACTGCTGGGCATTGATAGGTGGCACTGAAGGGCATTGATAGGTGGCACTGGTGGGAACTGAGAAGTGGCATTAATAGGTTGTATTGATAGGGGGCACTGATGGGTGGCAATAATAAGCACTGATAGGAAGCACTGATTGGCACCAATGGTGGGCATTGATAGGTGGCACTCGTAGGCATTGATAGGTGGCACTGGTGGACACTGGCAGGGAGTACAGATTGGCACACATGAGGCAGATGTGCCTCCTTTCTCTTCAGCACCCATGTCCCTCGGACCTTAGCCGGTGGTCGGCTTTTTTTTTCTCCTTACGCTGTCAGCGTGAGGGAAAAAAAAACGATTACCGAGCTTTGTTTACATCACGTGATCAGTGGTGATTGGCTATTGATGTCCTCCCGGCAATTGGGGTCCGTGCTGTGGCTGTCATTTGTCTATAGTACGGACCCCTAGTGGTTAAAATAATAAACTTGCCTCCACTGTGCAGCTCATTTTACACAGAGTGGCCCTGATCGTCCTCTTCTGGGGTCCCTCGGCGGCTCTCGCGTCTCCTACTCACATCCGATAACCCCCTAAGAGAAGCGCTCTCCCAGGGGGTTACCTTGCGGGTGCGCTCCCGAGTCCAGCATTTGCTCTCATAGACACGCATGCCGGACTCAGCTTGCGCCTTTGGATTTGATTGACAGCAGCAGGAGCCAATGGTTGCGCTGCTATCAATCCAATCAAGAGCCGGTGCAGAGAGGGAGAGCGCATTTCCGCATAGGGAATTACTGGGCTCAGGTAAGTAAAACAAGGGGGGGGCGAGCATGGGCCCCGATCACTGCTATAATTTTTTTTTACCTTGATGCACAGGATGCATTAAGGTGTAAAAAACACTAGGGTCCCCTTTAACTACTTTATTAACGGCCTATTGTAATATAATGTCAACAGATGGATCTCCCATCCTGGGTGGACGTCATATGATGTCCTGGGCTTTGTGGGAGGATATCTGAATGATGCCTGCAGCTAGAGGCATCATTCAGATATCATTTGTTTGTGCCGGCCATTCTGTGCACGATAAGAACGATCATAGCGGCAGATGGTCACCAGTCATCTCTATGACTGTCAGGGGCCCGGGCGCGATGTGATGACGTCACGCCTGGGTACACAGAAGTAAACAAGGCTGCGATTGCGGCTAGTAAGCATGAGATCGGTGAATTTTTTTTCACAATCTAATGCTTTTCAGCCTGGAGGAGAGATGTGGGGTCTTATTGACCCCCGCTTCTCTCCATAAAGAGGACCTGTCACACACCATTCCTCTCCCACCGCTTCTAAAACTGATCCTGCTGAAAATCCGCCACTGAGATTACTTTTCATCAGAAATCTGGCCCCTAAAGGAAAAAAAAAAACTAGCAGGGTTATGGCATCTACCTGCAGACATAACCAATACGTATATTTACAGGTAGGCGGTCCGAAAGTAGGAAATGGATACCATCCAGTTACCTTATATTGAATCTTCCCTCTGTTGCAGAGCTGCACCTCCCCAAAGAATCACTTCCAGGTGTGTTACAGGCCCGTAGTGACATAGAGGCTTGTCAGCATGACCCAAGTAGCACAGCAGGGAAGCATACTATTGGCACATCTGGAAGTGTGTTGAATGTATAGATTTTTTGGGGAGGCGCTGCTCTGCAGCAGAGGGAAGATTCAATGAATGGTCGGTCATAAGACCATTACAGGTTTCCTTGAAGGTAAACACTGCAGGTATAATACTTGCTCTCTGAAAACGTAAATGTTCAGGTAATAATCTCATGGCTTTTATGATCTCCCTATTGCAGTCACATAAGAATCTGTTAGGAAGCTATTCAACAAATACCAAAACGGGGGTATTACTTTCTTCCTTTAATTTCTCAGTGAGAATTATTTCATTCATCCCTCCGCTGACTCTAGTGCCAGTTCTGTGCTACTGAACAGTGTGGCACTGGTAAAATAGATGAGACCGCGCTGTACTACCAACTTGTTTTTATAACAACTCATCACAATGCATGTAGCTTCACAAAGATAAACGATGAGGACATTTGTTCTTCACACAAACTGCCATGTGAAAATCACTCTTAACGAGTAGCGTGTAGCATGACCATGGGGGAGCACGGTACTTTCAGTCCCCTGGAGAGATGGCTCACCACAACAACAGCTCAGCATAATTATATCTTCAGAGAAAAGAGGTTTACTACTTAACAAGAGGGAGGCAAGAAAAATACTCTTCTCCTAGTTAATCCGCATCTTTAATTAGAACTTAGAGGTGATCTCCTCCCTATAAAACAGGCCTAATGTGCCCTGTTCAGGAAGGCCAGAGATAAGAATGGATTATTATGCTTTTTCTGAATGCATTACGTTATGGCAAATATTCTAGGAGCAGGATAGAGTATCCGCTGATGTTTTCAAGGGATTTTGTATTTTTTTTTTTTCTAAGGGTATCTTAGTGGAATGTATATGTGAAAGAAAGCCACTTTTATTAAACCCGTGTTTTGCTCATGCAGGACAAATGCAGGTTCACCTAAATGCCCCATCCCCAGCAGCATATTATATATCCGTTCTTAACTCCCTGCCAATCCATTTGCTGCCAGGAGTGAAGAGAAATACTCAGTACTTCCAGGAATAAAGAAGCATGTGATGGCTCTCCTTCCACAGTAAGAGTCAGTTCACACTGGGGCGACACATCAGGCGGCTCTGCCGTCTGACGAGTCGCTTCCCATGCAGTGCAATGGAAGTGTTCTAATCGCTCCGACTTAGAAATCTACTCCCTGTACGACTTCTGGGGCGGCTCAGGGCGACTTGCATTGACTTCTATAAAGAGGTCTTCTTGCAAATCGCCTCTGGAGTTGTCCACAGGAAGACTTGCAGAGCCGCCCCCGGAGTCGTGCCGCCTGTGTGTGAACCGACTCTGAAGCTCTGGTGCCTGATGATTAGCCTGGTGCTGTCACATGCATGGTGAGATAGTCCTCAATCCCGTGACAGTACTGGAGCAAATCTGAGTTTACATTGGGTTTCCATTCCAAGCTCCTGGTGGCTGACTGGAGCTGCAGAGGAGCAAAGAACAAGGGAGTATGTAATGTTGGGGGGGGGGGGTGTTTGCCGGTAGCTTTGCCCTTTTGATGTCTTATTGCAGAGGCAAAGGTAAGGTTTTTCAGTCACTGTTCTCTGAGCTCTTGGGGCAGGTGGTGTCTGCATAAGCTCAGATGTAAGATTGTCACCCCAAATGTAATATTTAAAGTGTTAATAAAGACAACACTTTTTTTCTTTTTTTTCATTTTGGATGGAGTAAGGGGGGTTATAACTTTGTTTTCGCCATCTTTGGCTGTGGGACAGAAAGTGAAGGCAAATCTCTGCAATGGGACAAACAGTAAGTGAGAGAAAAATCCTGGTGCATTACCCACGGGAAGATTTCCCCTCTATTCCTGTTCTAATGTCAACCCAAAATGTAGGATTTTCTTTTACTTGTTAATTTGGATGATAGAGGTAAACGGGGCAAATAGGATTTATCTCCCTAACAAAGGCACAGACAGCAATAAAAACCCTAACAAAACTTTTTTTTTTTTTGCCTTTTTAGTGACACTTTAAAGCGGAGTTCCACCCAAAAATGGAACTTCCACTTAATCCCCTCCCCTCCCCCCTTACATGCCACATTTGGCATGTAATTTTTTTTGGGGGGGGGGGCTTCAGTAGGAGTGGGACTTCCCGTCCCACTTCCTGCTTCCGCTGAGGGGCTGGTAAGGCGATTAGGCCTAATCGCCTTACTGCAGCCCCTCCCTTTGGCGATCGTCTAGGACACTGACAGGTCCTAGACGATCGCCTGTCCAATCAGCGGCTCGCGCATGCGCAGTGGGTGCCTGGCCGTGAAGCCGAAGGCTGTCACGGCTGAGTGCCCACTGTCGCAATGAGGATGCCGGCCGGGGAGGGGGGGAGAGGAGCGGAGCCCCGGTCGGCGTGTCGCTGGAACGTGGAGAAGGTAAGTGTCTATTTATTAAAAGCCAGCAGCTACACTTTTTGTAGCTGCTGACTTTTAATAAACATTACATTTGGGTGGAACACCCCTTTAAAGGGAAACTGTGGTGCATATTCAGTAAACGCATATTTGGAGGAGGAGTTGTAGTGTTTACCTTATATTTTTTATTTGACTTTTACAATTTAAGAATCTTGCTCTTCAATATTTTTTTTTTATTAAATGCAGAGATTTTTACATTGGCCACCACAGGGAGCATTGAATAATTTAGATTTATGTGACTGATTTACTGGGGGAGCTGAGAATCTTTACTTTATGAATTGTTTGCTTTTCACATGAATAGATAACTAAGTGAATATTTAAATACAGTTTGAATATTTGAATACATCTTGCAGACAAAATATGTACACAGGATTTGCTTTTCACATGGATTGGATAATTGAAGTGAATATTCACTCAATTTATTGACTGAAGATTCTCAACTCCTTTGGTAAATCAGCCTGAATATCTTACAAGCTCCTGTACCGAGCGTCCCACCCCCTGTGTTCAGAATGCAAGAGGCCAGCTGCTCAGCAAGGGACATGGAAGCAAATCGAGATCACTGAGTCAGTGGTGTCTGCTATAGTGATTTCTGGTTTACAGTGGCATCAGGCATGTATGGTATATACATAGTTATGTAGTTCCTAGCTGTACCAATGTAACTCTGTATAAAATATCCATACCAGAAAGTCATTTTTAAAATGTACCACCAATATAAAGTGTACTTGTTACATATCTTTGATTATTATTTGTATTATTACCCATCTATCAGAAGAAGTGTTTCCTGGGTCTGTTGCTTTTAATTTACCTTTTTTTTTGTGTGTGTGCGTGTTTAACTGTCTTACATTCACTATTTTTAATATTTTTTTTGCAGCGATGAACCAGTTGCAGACATTGAAGGGCATGCTGTGAGGGTAGCGAGAGTGACATGGCATCCATCTGGGCGTTTCTTGGGAACCACATGGTGAGCAGTCTGGCATTTTGTACAGGGCAAGGAATAACACAGACTGTTAGTCTTCTGTAAATGATGATTGTCTTGTTTTCTTGGTGATTGTTTTAGCTATGACCGTTCATGGCGCTTATGGGATCTAGAAGCTCAGGAAGAGATTCTGCATCAAGAAGGACACAGTAAAGGGGTGTATGACCTTTCCTTCCACGTAGACGGGTCTCTGGCCGGCACCGGGTAAGGAGAAAGAATCATGCTGTGGCTGTGTGAGGGTATCGGGGGAGAAAGTCTGCTCTTGTGATTCAACTCTCCTGAGAAGCAAGACCTGACATTAACTCTGTCTTCTTGCCCTTCAAGAATAGTACATTTTCCCCAATGCACAATGTTCCTTCCACTAAGGCCCCTTTTTCACAGGGCGGATCCACTGGACGAACTCCGCTAGCTCATCCGCCTGCCCATATACGTCAATGGGTGGCCCGCTCGGATCCGCCTGAAAAACGGACAGACAGAGCCGATCTGGCCGATCGCGTGAAAGGGGCCTTATACAATGGGTGTCTTAGTGTCACGTGACAACTCTCCTGAAGTTTGTCCTATAATCTATATTCCATTCATGGTTCAAAGTGATCCAGGAACTGGTACCAGTTTTAAATGATCAATAAGTACCTCCTGAAATATCTGTCAGCTGGTGCAAACTGACCAGGCCCCACTGTCTACTGATTTTGGATTTTTTCCTGTTTGCTTATACCTGTGTTGAATGGAGGCATTGATTGGCTAATTACTCAAACAGCCAGTTAGTGTCTCTGACTCACAGAGCTATAGGAACAAATAGAACCCAGCTGGAAAGACCCAGAGAACAAATAGTTCAGTGTTGCGCAATGCGGGGCGGTATTGCCACTGTTTCCCATTGTTTTAAATGGGAAGGAGCGGTATACACACCGCTCCAAAGATGCTGCTGACGGGAGATTTTTTTTTCTCTCACGCCAGTGCATCGCCTTAGTGTGAAAGCCCTCGGGCTTTCACATTGAGTAGGCAGTGAAGGAGTTTTTCAGGCAGTATAGCAGCGCATTTTTTAGCTCTGTACCGCCTGAAAAACTCCTCAGTGTGAAAGGGGAGGATTAGAGACTATATTTAGGGGAGAGTATGTGATCTGAGTTTATTATTTTCATGAGAGCAACTTATTTTAATCATGGTTCTTTACGCACATCATAACATTGTGACCTTTTGACCATTTAGAGGCCTGGATTCTTTTGGTCGAGTTTGGGATCTGAGGACTGGTCGCTGCATCATGTTCCTGGAAGGTCATCTCAAAGAGATCTATGGGATCAGCTTCTCCCCTAATGGGTAAATCTCAGGAGATTGTATGTTTAGCATGAGCAGTCCATCTATTGCAACATTCTAAGTTTTAGCTTTTTTGTGTTTTTAGTTACCACATAGCAACAGGCAGTGGTGATAACACCTGCAAAGTGTGGGATCTGCGTCAGAGGCGCTGTATCTATACCATCCCTGCTCATCAGAACTTGATCAGTGGAGTGAAGTTCCAGCGTGAGTATTAACTTTTACATTCTCTCTAGCTGGTTATAAGTAATGTCACCGTTTCGTAGCAAGTGGACGTTCTGCTTTCTCTGTGATGTCATCTGACTGTAGTGGATAGATGAGCTGCATTGTCAGTGATGTCATTGATCTTCAATGTGTGGACAGGCTGCATTCTTAGTGATGTCACCAGTCTCTAATGATAGAATTGGCTGTTTGCACTATTATGTTACCAAACTCTAGTGAATGTCTCAGTGATGTCAGCGGTCTTCTAGTAAATGGATAGACTTTTTTTATTAGTGATGTTACTGGTTTTCAGGTAGTGCATAGGCTACATTCTCAGTCATTTCAATTTTTTTTAGTGAATACACAGGTAGGGCGGAGATTTACTAAAATATGGTGCAACTGTGCATGGGGGCCAGTCGGCTTTTAACTTCAGCTTGTTCAGTTAAGCTTTGACATTAAGGCCTCATGCACACTGGACTTTTTTACAGCAGCTGTTTTTAGCTGTAGACGTTTCTTTCTACAGTAATTAAAGCGGGGGTTATCAATTTTTTTTTTGGCATTCTTCTTGTAGTCTTACACCACTACCAGGGTGTCCCACTCCTTTAGCCGGCGTAATCGCTGTAATGGAGGAAACAATATTTTAGAAAAAGATTCGATTTTAACTGTGGGCACTGTGAAGCCCACCAGGTAGTCTTCCGGGATGCTGTGAATGCTGACCTGACCACTACACGGTTGCCATAACAACGGCCGGCGTAATAAGCTCACGCCCCATTGCGCAGACTTGCTGAGTCACGTGACCCGCGAGATAACGCAGTATTACGGCACAGGGCGTCTCCTGGGAGAATCAGCACTCACTCCCCAGGAGACAACGCGCACTCTCTCGGGGAGAATAATAAACACGCCCACTCCCGCAGGGAATCATTGATTGACAAGCTACTCTAGGGTCATTTACTAAGGTAAGGAAACGCTAAAAAAAAATTGCAGTGAGCTTACACAACGGTGGGTTGTTAGATTAAGACATACATGTAAAATAGGGTGAACCTCCGCTTTTAAACTCTCCATCATGATATCCTATGTGTCCATGCACAACTAGGCTGTTTTAGCAGTTTTGGGCAGTGGTGTTTTTGAGCAGTAAAACAAAAGCAAAGCTAGTGGGTTCTGAGAGAAGTTTTTCAGCTGTAAAAATGCTCCAATGTTGATTAACGCTCATAAACTCCCAAATACCCGGCTCACCTGCATTTTTGGACAATTTTTATCCATTGAAAAAAAAACCTATTGCAAAAACATAAAAACACCAGTAGCTTTGCAGTGAGTTTTTCAATGTTATTTTAACATCGAGTGCGCATGAGGCCTAAAACATGGAAGCTGATTAGTTACTATGCACAGCTGCTCCAGATTCTGAGTGTTCCAGTTTTAGTAAGTAACCCCTGTAATGTCTTAATAATGTCCTTAATGAATAGGCTGCATTCTCTGTGATGTCTCTAGTGAAATAATAAGCTGCACCCCAGTCTAGTGAACAGACAGGCTGCATGCTCTTTGTATGTTGGGTGGTCTTAGGAAATGCACTCTATACTAATTGTGCCTGTGTTGAATCCATTGTGGTCTTTGCCTTAATACTGTTGGCACAGTGTGCTTGGTCTGCATGAAAACGTCCCACCTCTCTTATCTTGCAGCTACGAATGGTCAGTATCTCCTAACAGCAGCCTATGATAACACAGCCAAGGTGTGGACTCATCCTCTCTGGTCTCCGTTGAAGACCCTGGCTGGACACGAGGGTAAGGTGATGGGGGTGGACATCTCACATGATGGTGAGCTTATTGCCACCTGCTCCTACGATAGAACTTTTAAGCTGTGGACGGCGGAGTGACATTTATGACAAAAGGACAATTTATCAAGCAGTTTGTACCGGAGCATCAAGAAGTGTTCAACCTCTCATTATGGAAGACACCTCAGTACCATGGAGCAGAAAATCTTTAGTTTTCCTTCTTGTTCATTTTTTTTTAATAAGTTACATTAAAATAAACATTTTTCCTAAAGTCGCGTTACTTTTTGGTAGTGTTTATTTTACAGATATCTCAACAGCTGGGATCCTTCAAAAACTGGGAGTTCTCATTCAGGCAGGTGGTAAGCTGCATCACGTATTGGCATTTGAACTATCATGCTCCATTATTCTTTGGGTGGCGCCATCATATACATTTAGCTCAGCACTGGAGCAAATAGTGGTGAGTATGTTGCAAAATCTACAGGTTAGGACTTCACTCGCTGTATTCTTGTTCTTAGTAAAAGTAGTGAAGCTATAGAATTGGTATAAGTAGTGAAGCTATAGAATTGGTATAAGAACCAGGATACTAGCCACATCTAAAATGCCCAGCTGTAGACAAAAGATATGATTTTGGGTAGCGTTGAAAAGGTTATAACCCCTGAGAAGTTTTTATTGACATCCATTTTGTTGTGCGGTAGATTTAAAGGGGTTGTAAAGGTTGTTTTTTTATTTTCTAAATAGGTTCCTTTAAGCTTGTTCATTGTTGGTTCACTAACCTTTTCCTTCAATTTCCCTTCTCAATGTTTTTTCCTTTGTCTGAATGTCTCACTTCTTGTTCCTCCTCATTAAGCTTTACACCATCATCCGAGCCGTTCTGGCTGGGGGTTAGTCTGCCAGAACAGCTTACTGAGGAGGAATAGGAAGTGAGAAATTCGGACAAAGAAAAAAAAACATTTAGAAGGGAAAGAGAAGGTAAGTGAACCAACAATGCACTAGCTTAAAGGAACTTATTTAGAAAATAAAAAACAAACCTTTACAACTCCTTTAAAATGGAACTTCCGCTTAATCCACTCCACACCCACTTACATGCCACGTTTGGCATGTAATTTTTTTGGGGGGCGAGTGGGGGCTTCAGGAGGAGTGGGACTTCCTGTCCCACTTCCTCCTAGGGGCTGCTAAGGCGATTAACCTTAATCGCCTTATTGCAGCCCCTCCCCTAAGCGATCGCCAAGGACACTGACAGGTTTTAGACGATCGCCTGTCCAATCAGCGGCGGGCCGCATGCGCAGTGGGTGCCCGGCCGTGAAGCCGAAGGCTGTCATGGCTGGGTGCCCACAGCTAGAATGAAGACGTTGGGAGGGGGGGAGAGGAGAGGAGCGGAGCCCCGGCCGGCGCGTCGCTGGAACGTGGAGCAGGTAAGTGAATGTTTATTAAAAGCCAGCAGCTATACTTTTAATAAACATACATTTTGGCTGGAACTCCCCTTTAACTTTACTTCCTGTCATTATTACCAAACAAGACGGAAGAGAATAGTTATCCCCAATAGTACTACAGGCAGCAATGAAAACTTAGACATTTAAACTCTTCCCCACCAAGAAAAGTTTTTTATTACTGTCTGTGCCCCATTGGAAAGATTTTGCTTATTTCCTGCCCCAGTGACCAAAGAAAGTGAGAGAAAATCTCCCCAATGGTTATGGAAACAGCAATGTAAAATGACCTGATGATCTAACCTTAACTATCCAGTTTTTTTAGTGGTGGGAGGGGTGCAGTTTGGCTTTAAGAAAAGTCAAAGTCAGCAATGACAAAAACCATTTTTTTTTTTTTTGCAGGACAAGTTTACTTTAAGGACCGGTCACTTTTGATGTTCTGTCAGTTATTGTACATAATGCCACTTTCTGATCACTAATTATTTCCACAGAAGAAAGTGTCATAACTTTTTATGACCACCTGCCAACTTTCTTTTTTTTTTTTCCCCAGCCAAGTCCTCAGACCTCTCTATCACCATATCCCGAATTACAATCCATCTCTGACTGTTCCCATTCAGGAGTTGATCTAATGATTCGAATGGAACTGATGGTAAATGTTTGTTCAGTCAGTGCATACAGCAAATCGGCTACAGCGCTAATCATTATATTTTGACAGTGGAGGATTCCTTGCTTTCAGAATACAATGATGAAGCTGCAAGGATTTCTCCATCCACCTTGCAGTGGATTTCACAAAACTCAGAAAGTCCACCCTAATCAGTTTTTAGCATCATTGTTTCCTGGAATTATTATTCTAGATTTCTGATGATAGAGAGAAATTAGAAAGGAGACTTTTAAGTACACCTTTTACATCTTCATGAGGTCTTATGTAAAAGGCATCTTTTTTCTATACTAGCAGACCTAGGATTTCTAACCTTTTACTATATATCTAAATAATATTGAAAGGTGTTGTGCAAATTAACTGTTTATTCCAGCTACTGTAAGGACAAGGAAGACATCGGTGTAGGAAAGGGTTCTTTGCTGTAAGAGTGGTTTAGCTGTGGAAAATACCACATGAGGTCGTTTTGGCAAAATAATTTAACATTTTTTAAAAGAAGACTGGGTGCCTCTCTTGCAACAAATCTAGTTATAATTACTGAAGGAATATATAGAATTATTTGAAATGGGAATAGAATTGACTACTGAAGCAAAATTGGTCAAAAGTTTACAGCCTTTTTTTTTTTTTAGGAAATTAGGTTAAAAAGCAGAAATGTAAGACAAAAATATATACAATTTGCAAACAGGTTTGTTTATTGCAGAAGAGGCATACATAGGCAGGCATTTACTAAACATAGAGCAGCTGTGCATAGTAATCAATCAGCTTCTAGCCTCAACTTTTTCAGTTAAGGTTTGAAAATGAAAGCTAGAAGCCGATTGGTTGCCATGCACAGTTGCTCCAGATTCTGTCTGCTCTGTTTGCTCCAACATCTGCTCCAACATTAAGCTGGCCATAAATGTTTGTTCATTTTTTTTTACCATTCAGCCCACTAGCAGAATAAAAAAAAATACTAGATTCCTCCATTCACACAAGCAAGGTGGATAGAGAAATCTTCCCACTAGAGACGACATATTCTGACAGTGGGATTCTCCACTGTCAGAATACACTAACCAGTAGCTGCAACCCCCGATTTACTAAAGTTTTCTAAAGATCAACGTCTGTGGAACAAGGACGGGCACACATGGATAGGAATTCATACAATGTCTGCTGAACTGGCCAAATTTTGATCTATCTATGATGGGTAGCTTTAGTCATTTCCCCTCCTTGTCTCTTCTGCAATAAAGGGCTTTCTGCTTGTGAATTGTACAGATGCAGCTCACTAAACAATCTTGGTGTTATACCTGAAGGGTTCCACATGTACTGGCACTTTAAGGCTGGCAACACCCAGCAGTGATGACAAGGGGCATAGTAGCCATCTTAGAGAGAGCACATGTAGGAAGCAGAGATATGTACTGTACTGAGATGCATGTTGCAGTGTACAGCCTGTACTGAAATAAACATCCATTGTTCCAGACCAGAGTCTTGTGTCTCTCACAACACACAGGACACAACACTTGGTAACTGCTAAGTGTTGAATTAACTTTCTTGCACATGAGCTGTAGTTGTGCAATCCCAGACTGACCAATCAAAATGGGCGAAGATCTGAACCCAGCAGATGGTGACTAGCCAGTGGTGGCTTCTATATGAGACAAGATGACTGGCTGTTTAGGCACAGATATTATATCGACGCTTCCTTTATATAAAACCCGCAGCCAGGGTCCAGAGGTCTCCAAGAATTAGGCTGGTCAGAAAAATAAAGCCATTAAACTTAAATGGATTGTCTATTTTTTTTTTGTAGGCAGCAGCAAGGGCATAACAGTAAACCTATACTTTATCTTTCTAATAATAATCACTAACTAGTCCCACATGGAGATGCAGGAGACAGCTTTTTTTTTTTTTTTTTTTATCCTGGTACAGGTTTAAGTATAACTTAACATTCATTTAAAGTCCATTTTAACAGAACAACCATGGGGCCTCTTTGCAGTTGAAAGTAGCATCTCATTCTCTTTCTTGTCCTGTGATTATTTTTTTTCAACTTGTTCAGATGGAAAGTCCACATTGTCAATCCATGCAGGCTGTAGCTGAATAGCAGTAGGGGTGTGTTGTGACATTAGTATCGTCATGCCGCTGATTTGCATCAGCCTGGTCCCCATAACATCTTGCGGGTCCAGAATATGGAAAATATTAGAAGCAAGCTCACCACCAGCATAGTAATCATGAGGTAAGAGAACATCCGGAACTGAGGGTTGTGCAAACACTGCCAGGTAGATTCATCTGAGGGAATAGTGGTTAATGTGGGCTGGAGGTCTGTCTGGTAAGTATCGTCTATGGACCCTGTGTCATGACCCATGTTGAGGGTATAGACGGAGAGTGGCCGCTGGAAGAAATTTAGCCTCCGAGAGTCGCTAGCACATAATCCATTTCTCTCTGGCTCTAGCTTAAGCTGGCCCAGTATAGTGGTGTTGGTGGGTAAGTCCGTAACCGTCTGATCTAAATGGAGAGCTGTGGTTTGGCGACACAGTGGGCATTGCAGGCGGTTGTGAATATGAGTGGCAAAGCTCAGACGGGCCAGGCACTCCAAACAAAAGGAATGGTGACATGTTAAGAGTTTGGGAATACGGAAGGTGTTATTGTAAGGGTTCCAGCAAATGGGGCACTCATAGTCTGGATCCAACTTTGTGGTGTCTGCCATGGCGATGACTTGTTTATCATTTGTTGTGCATTCCAGTACACCGAAAGTACATTTTCACCTTTTGGGGAAAAAAACAAACAAACATTTTAATCAGGCAATATGTCAAAGTAACTTTTCTACTACTCTGACTCCTCAAGGGCATTGCATGAATTTTCCCTATTGGAAACCAAGACAACGGTTTCTTTAGGAAAATAAAGTGTATAAATTACATGTATAACTACGGACAATTAGCCACTGAAGCAATACATGATAATCCAGTAGCCATCCCGATCTTGAAGATTTTCATATACAATTATGTAGATAGAAATACAATTTTGCAACAATATGTCACATAGCTTCTTCTGGACGAATGATTATTCCTCCAGAAGAAGCTATGTGGCATACCGTTGCGAAACATGTTGACAGCACGGTCCATAACGCCGCTAACACAATCCCCCAGCTGTATGAGGTGTGGAGAGCTTAGGACTGGATGCCGTACGCAACTACATCCAGCTTAATTAGTTCTGAGACTCCGGTGAGAAGCTGGCTGAATGCTTGAAAGCAGCGTGTACAGAGCACACTGAGATCGTGCCTGTTTGTCTTATCCCCTCAGAAACTAATGTGCACATATAAAGTAATTGAAATGCAATCACAAGTTCCAGCTCTATCATAAAAATACCCTTTTGACACAGCAAGATGGTAATGTGGAAATTTAATTTCTATCTACATAATTGTATATGAATCTCATTGTCCTATGAAAATCTTCAAGATCGGTATGACTACTGGATTACATGTATAACTACGGACAATTGGCCACTGAAGCAATACATGACAATTTTTCATGGTTTATTTACAACATATGCAAAATCATTATTTGGACTAACATGAGAGATATCAATACAGCCATCTGGGTATAACTTTATATTTATAAAATAAATTGGTCACTCTATAACAACTGACAAAAGGGAAAACCCTATATCAAGACTTCAACAGAGACTGACATTGTTTATCACACATGGAATTCATAGACACATTTTGGGAAGCAACAGGGACACAGAGCCTTGGCTATAATTAGCACTCGATAACCCCAGCACTCAGATTAGAGATCCAGCTAACAAATAAAAGAGACATTATAATTAAACCATTTTGGTTTAGAAATTACTCAATTCTATATTGCCATACTTAACTTATAAAATAATTTTATCAGTACCTAACCAGAAACACCCAAAATATCAACTCGACTTATTTGCAACTGCATCACATATATTTTGACAAGTCCACAATATATGTATCACCATTGATACCGTATTTGGCGACCCCCTAATTTTCCATCCAGAATGTTGCTTTTGGGATATACTCGCCGTATAAGACTACCCCCCCTCACTGTGCCATTGCCTCACCTCAATTTGCAGATCTTCGTTCCTTTATGCCTGGCAGAGTGAGTCAGACTGCGGGGCATCCATTTTTTTTAAAAAACCGTGCCTCCTTCTCATGCTATTCCGTGATAGGCAGGCAGAACATTAATTTCCCAGAAGAACCAGTGTTTAGTGTTCCGCCTATCACGGACATAGTTTTCGTCCTCTACCTCAGATGAGAGGACATCCGTGATAGGCGGAACACTGAACACAGGCTCTTCTGGGAAACCAAGTGTTCCGCCTATCATGGAATAGCACGAGGAGGAGGCGCGGCTTTTAAAAAAAATGGACGCCCGCAGTCTGCATTCGGCATATAAGACGACCCACGATTTTTGAGCCATATCTTTGTAAAAGGTCGTCTTATACGCCAGAAAATATGGTAGTAATTTTTCTCTTCTGTTCAAGGACGGACACAGCAGCATTGACCTTAGGGTTATATATCCTTCCTTTCAGGAGAGACTAGGCAGAAGAAACAGCACTTCAAGTGTTAAAACACTTTCTTCAGTACAGCACCTCCCAGGGGGCAGGTCCCCCGGGTATATCCCACTCTGACTCAGCAGCTCCAGTTTTTTCTGCCTAGCGTTAGAAGACATGGCCTTTCTGGAGTCCATGTGCTCTGGAATGTTTTTGCGATTTTTTTTTTTCCACCTTTGTTTGATTTTTCCTGCACTTTTGGATCCTGGGATCTACAATCAACTGCCGACTGGGTGACAGGCTGGATCCTCGATCCTTGTAGTCCCCCCCATGTTTGGCCATCAAGCATGTGCCGGCCTTTAGCTACGCGATGGGCCGTCCACGACATGCCCCGTTGCTCCAGGGGTGGCCGGTGAACTACATGTTCCAGGGCACACATATGGGTGGTGGCTGTAAGGGGGGGGGGGGGGTCCGCCTGGGGCTCTGTCACTGCGGTCTCTGTAGAGGCTATGACGGCAGTCATTGAGGCGTTTATTACCAGGATTGAAGCGACAAGTGGCCAGAAGAGGTGGTAAAAAGAGCCCCCTCCCTGCGCCTGCTTCTGGGGATGGCTCTGACACGGAACCAGACCTTACTACTCCTTCTGGCTCTGGTTCTGTCATGTCAGATGACGCAGGCTTAGCCCACACGGACAGTGAGGATGACTCTGCTTCAGAGTCAGAGCATGATAAACAGAAAGGAGAAACTGCCACTCCAGGTGAGCGCACCTCGGTGATCAGTATCCACTCAAAACAAGGTGGGTGCCAGCAATGCACGGAGCATGAATAGAAGAAAACATTTTATGGACAGCCGCACTCCAATGGATGTTGAAAAAAAAAAAGGTTAATAGCCTTTTAATAAGGTAAAGGAAAAACACTACAAGAAAAAACAGGAAATGGTGGGATAATACAACTGACACGTTTCACATTGATGAACAATGCTTAGTAATAGCTACCTACCCATAGCATAGCTTTACCTTATTAAAAGGCTATTAACCATTTTTTCAACATCCATTGGAGTGCGGCTGTCCATAACATTTTTTCTTCTATTCAGAGCATAAGGCGTTTGTTTGGAGCTCCTATCACTGCGGTGCGGGATACTCAAAAACTTGAGGATTTGGCTGAGGCATCGGATATGCCGTCCCTTTTGGGTTCCACAAGCCACCCCGCACCGCAAAAGTGTTTCCTTGTGTTTCATATCTGGACGAACTGTTGTACAAGAAATGGGATAAGCTGCAGAATTTTTTGCTGTCCCAAAATACTTTTTTACCCCTTTGAGGAGGATTTTTTAAAAATAAAGTGGGTTTCTCCTCCGTCAGTGGACCCCCCTGTGTCCAGACTGAGCAAAGCCATCATGTTGCCTGTAGAAAGGGCTTCCGCCTTTAAGGATCCCGCAGATAGGAGAGCTGAGGCCCGCTCTATGTTCACAGTAGTGGGTTCAACAGTGAGACCGGTTTTGGCCGGGGTGTCGCAGACACTTACCGAACGGGCAAAGACCTTGCTGCAGGAGCTGGAGGCACAGAATGCTTCCAAGACCTGTGTGGACCTGGCTGACCAGTTAGTTTAAGGCCTAAAGTTTGTCTGTGAGTCGGCCCTGGATATGCTCCCCTTGCTTTCTAGGGCCTCCGCCTACGTGGTGGTACTACGCCGCCTTGTGTGGCTGAAGTGTTGGTCTGCGGACCAGTCTTCAAAAAAGGCCTTGGTGGATTTACCCTTTAAGGGTGAACAGCTTTTTGGGGCGTCCCTGGATGACATCATAAAGGATGCCACAGGCGGTAAGAGCACACTGCTCCCACAATCAGGGAAGGGTAAGGAGCCTCGCCGTAAGCAAGGACCCTCCTTTACCCCAAGCGATTTTTTTTCGCCCACCAAATGCGGCTGGAAAAACATTTTCAAGGTGCTAAGGCACCCGCTGCAGGGCAGAAGCGCACCTGGTACCGCAAGCCTGCGGACAAACCTGCTTCCGCATGAAGGTCTGCCCCCGCCTGCATCTCGGGTGGGGGGCTGGCTTTGCGAATTCACTGCTCGGTGGAGGTCTCCTCTTTCTGACCGTTGGGTTTGCAAAGTAGTTTCCTCGGGGTACAAGATAGAATTTCTCTCTTGTCCTCCAAACAGATTTTTTTTTCCTTCCAACCTCTAGCTTCCTCCGGATCACCGGAAGAATCTGTCAGGGGCTGTCCAGGATCTACTGGTCAGGGGAGTGATTGTGACAGTTCCCTCAATGGAACGGTTTCAGGGGTTTTACTCCAATCTGTTTGTAGTCCCCAAGAAGGAAGGGGTCTGTCCAATCCTGGACCTCAAGGCCCTCAATTGTTTTGTTAAAGTGCAAAAATTCAGAATGGAGTCGATTTGCTCGGTAGTGGCAGCGTTTTATCAGGGGGATTTTATGGCGTCGCTGGACATCATGGATGCATACCTGCATGTCCCCATGTGCACAAAGCACCAGAGATTTCTGTGCTTTGCGTTAGGAGAGGACCATTTTCAATTTGTGGCCCTCCCGTTCTGCCTGGCCTCAGCACCACGGGTCTTCACCAAGGTGCTTTCTCCGATCCTGGCCCTGCTGAGGCAGCGCGGGATACCTGGACGACCTTCTCCTGAGAGCTTCCTCAAGCTCAGAGTTAGAAGAGGATGTGTCCATCACCTGCCAGACCCTCCGAGAATTCGGCTGGCTTCTGAATATCCAGAAGTCAGTATTGGTACCGTCTCAGCCGCTGGAATACCTGGGTTAGTCCTGGATTCCTCGGAGGCGAGAGTTTTTCTCCCAACGGAAAAAACTTCAGACACTACAATCTGTGGTGCAGCGGTTGGCGACCCAGAAGTGGTCGTCGCTTTGCTTCTGCATGAGGGTTCTGGGTCTGATGGTGGCCTCTTTCGAGGCAGTTCCGTATGCCCAATTCCACACCCGTGTGTTACAGAAAGAGATTCTGTCACGTTGGGACAAGCTCCCTTCGTCTCTGGATTACCAGATTCGGGTGAGTCGACTTGGTCAAGTTTTCCCTAGTGTGGTGGCTGACGTCTCCGGTGCTTCGGACCGGATAGTCATTTCTGCCATGCCATTGGACAGTGGTCACGACGGATGCCAGCCTCTCCGGCTGGGGGGGGGTCTGGGGGGTGCCCAGTCACCACAGAGGCGCTGGACTCAGGAGGAGTCCCGCCTTCCAATCAATGTACTGGAGCTCCGAGCGATCAAGTTGTACCTCGCCAAGTGGTCCCTGGGTCTGCCGGACCAACCGGTTAGGATCCAGTCAGACAATGCCACGGCCTTGGCATACATCAATCATCAGGGGAGGCACACGGAGCTTGGCTGCAGCGACGGAAGTCGCGCACATCCTCCGGTGGGCTGAAAGGTACGTTCCAGCTCTGGCAGCCGTGTACATTCCGGGGGTGCTGAACTGGCAAGCCGACTACCCAAGTCCCCAAACACTAGACGAAGGATATTGGTCACTACACCCGGAGGGGTTTCAGAGTCTGTGCCAAAGATGGGACACTCCAGACGTGGACCTTATGGCATCCCGTTTCAATCGGAAGGTGTCACCGTTCGTGGCCAGGTCAAGAGACCCGTGGGCGGGCGTCAGACGCAGTGGCGCCATGGGGTCACTATCGTCTAATCTACGCCTTCCCTCTGAAGCTTCTTCCTCGTCTGGTGCGCAGAGTGGAAGCCAAGGGAATTCCAACGATCCTGATTGCCCAGATTGGCCGCGCCGTCCCTGGTACGCGGACCTGGTGCATCTGGTGGCAGACATCCCTCTGGCGTCTATCCCCTGAGAGAAGATCTTCTGTCACAGGGTCTGATCTTTTACCCTGCTTTACAATCTCTGGCTATTAACGGTTCTGTTGAGAGCCAGGTGCTGAAGGACAGTGGACTGTCAGGCTCGGTGATCTCTACCATGCTACGAGCACAGAAGTTTGCTTTCACGGAAGATTTACCATCGTACGTGGAAGGCCTACATCTCTAATTGTGAAGAGATGAAATGGCACCCCCGTACATACGTGATGTTCCAGATTCTGCTGTTCTTACTGCGTGGAGTGGATTAGGCTCTCACCTTAAGTACGGTTAAGAGTCAGATTTCGGCTCTAGCTGTTTACTTTCAGCGACCATTGGTGGCACACTCCCTGGTTATAATACAATAATTTTCTAGGGACCAGTTCTCCTAGGATGGTGTTAGTCAGCCATAAGCCAGCTTTCTGTGATAAAGAGGCAGTCTAGATAGTTTTGTAGAATGAAATCATGGATTTCTTGTCGGTGTTTTACTGCCGATCTCGTGTTGACCAAAGCGCATGATATGCGCTTGGGCTGGGGTAAATGCTTATAATTTTTGACTGTATGTCGTCGATCGACTCTTAAGAGTTTCTCACTCCTTAGAGCTTTGTCCGTGACAACTGGTACATTTGAGGCAAATGGTTTTAGTTCATAGATGGTTCCTGCAGAGTATCTGAGATTACACATGGTCGCAGAAAAACACAGGGAAAGTAATGTTGATTGGGGGAGATGGTGATGGGAGGAAAAAAATTCCAAGTGGGGCGCCACTCGTCAAGTCTTCCCTCCCCGTTTGATCCAGAGGAAGGCAAAAAACCTTAGGCGTGCTGGCCAATCTGCAATGACCAGGGAAAAAATTCCTTCCTGACCCCTCAAAAGGCGATTGGCAAACCCTGGATCAAATGCTAAATGATACGTCCCCACATGTGTTCACAGGCGGGAGCCAATTCTAGTAAATAGGCTGTGGAAGGGAGGTGGGGGTGAGTGATATTGCTGTTTATCCAATTGCTTGGGTGTAGCAAGATGGCCGCCGTCCGGGACTAGGCCCGAGCCGGGGGCTGGGGTACTGGTGCACCGAGAGGGCAGCGGTGGAGATCCTGGGGGGACCGTGAGGAGTCCTGGGGGGCTAAGGGCTTTAGTATAGTTTGACAGGGGAGGGGTTGATCGGTTTAACCACTACCGCGAGCATGCCGCTAGGCCTCGGCTGAAGCCATAGGCTTTCCTAAGCACGGCCGCCGCGATCTTGTAAAGGAATTGTCCGGGGGGGTTGCGGGGAAGTGAGAGGGGGATCCTTTGCTCACGATGGGGGTGTAGGGGAGTGGTCGGCCGGCCGTTACTGCCGTTAAGCCGGGGCTGAAGCGCGGCTTATCCTGAAATGGACGGCCGCAAACCGCCCCGGGGCAGGAGGATGGACCGGAGGTCAGGTAGTGCCGGGCCTTACCTGTAGGAAGGAGCCTGTGGGGGTGGCGAAAGAGAGAGGCCAACGGGGAAGGAGAATCTGTTTGTTGTCCTGGATGCTGCGGTTTGTTTTTTCCGCTGGGGGCTAGGAGGAAAAACCTGCCTGACTATCAGAGCTTGTCCCTGGGTGAGAGCGGACTCATCGGGAAGCGTCCTACTCCACCTACTGACTAGCACTGACTGACATTGCTGTGTGATTTTATTTTTTTTTGTATTGGGAAGGCTGGTGGCCATTTTCCCGGAGCCCGCGGGTGGTACTGAGGAGGTTGGCGGGCATAGCTGAGGTGGCCGGCAGCCATTTTGGGTGGTCTCGGCCAAGATGTTTCCCTACCTATCTTATTTTGATACGTTTATTTATAAAGAATGGGGATGGCCGCAGTGGGCTCCCCGGTGTCCAGGTTAAATAAAGTAACCAGTATTCCGGTGGAGGGGACCACTTCCTTTAAGGACCCTGCAGACAGGAGAGCCGAGGCGGTGGCTCGGTCCATGTTCACAGTGGTGGGGTCAGCATTGCGGCCAGTGTTGGCCACGGCCCTAGTGTCTCAGACGCTTACTGAATGGGCAAAATTGTTGCAGCGTGAGTTAGAAAAGCAACAGACTTCCCGGTCTGCGTAGAACTGGCAGACCAGTTGGTGCAGGGCCTCAAGTATGTCTGCGATGCGGCCTTGGATACGGCCCCCTTGCTTTCTAGAGCCTCAGTATCTGCTGTGGTACTGCGGCACCTGATTTGGCTAAAATGCTGGTCTCTGGACCAGGTGTCTAAGAAGGCTCTGGCGGATTTGCCCTTCCAGGGAAAGAGGCTGTTTGTAGCCTCGCTGGATGACATTATTAAGAATGTTACTGGGGGTAAGAGCACACTGCTTCCACAATCTAGAAAAGATAAGGAGCCACGCCGTAGGCCTGGCCCCTACTTTTCAGCTCAGAAGCGTTTTTTTCGTCCGCCTGGGGGGCGTTGCTAGGTGGCAAAAAGACCAGGGGCTCCAGCCCGAAGTCCAATTGACCAACCTACACTGACAGTAGTGACTTGACCTATGTACACTGACATATAAAAGAGGGGGTACTCCTGCGCTACTATGGGTCAAATAAAAAAAATAGCTAATGGTGTGGCACCCTTTATCTATTTTTTTTTTTGACCGAAGTAGCGCAGGAGTACCCCCCCCCCCCCCCTCTTTTATACGTCAGTGTACATAGGTCAGGTCAGTGTAGGTATGTCATGTAGGTCAGTGTACATAGGTTAGGTCAGTGTACATAGGTTAGGTCAGTGTACATAGGTTAGGTCAGTGTACATAGGTTAGGTCAGTGTACATAGGTTAGGTCAGTGTACATAGGTTAGGTCAGTGTACATAGGTTAGGTCAGTGTACATAGGTCAGGTCACTACCGTCAGTGTACATAAAAAAAAAAAAAAAAATTAAACAGTGGTGTTGCGCTCCCACAATAAATGGCATATGAACACAGATAAATTAATGACAATAAAACATATATCAATATATAAAGTGTTGTTGTGCTATAAACAAGTGGAAAAGAGTGATATAATACTCACTTGACCACCGATTGTTGAGTATTATATCAGTCTTTTTCCCTTGTTTATAGCACAACAGCACTTTATATATTTATATATTTTTTATTGTCATTAAACTGGAAATGGATGTAAACCCCCACATTTTTTTTTATGTCACAATGTAGAGTATAAGATTTCCTATCATCTGTACCCAGTCTTGCCACACAGAGTTAATCCAGCGCTGAGTAATTCTCTTGTAATATTCAGTGCAAATTAACAGAATTCCAGATAAAAACAGGTTATTTACATATATAGCTTGGACATGTTTATCATATGTTATGTTTTTTGCTTATCATACATAACATAAGGTGATCCAAAGTTCATTGTATATTACCAGGATGTGTTATGTGGAGGAGGGGTGGATTTCTCACTTTTTATACCTCGTGTTATGATAAACATAACATAACATATGATAAACATTTCCAAGCTAGATATGTAAACAACCTGTCACTCAAAGCAAGAGGAGAGAAAACTGACTTTTTATTTAGGCAGGTTTTTATCTGGAAGGCTGTTCATTTTACTGAACATTGAAAGAGGATTACTCAGATCTGGATTAACTCTGTGTGGCAAGACTGGGCACAGATGATAGGAAATCTAAGGCCGCGTACACACGATCAAATCTATCTGCTGGAAACGGTCGGCCCGACCGTCCCAGCAGACAGATTCGATCGTGTGTACAGGCGAGTCGACGGATTTGGCCACCCGACAGATTTCAAAGCATGCTTTGAAGTCTGTCGGCTGGGAACCCGTCGGCCTGATATGTCTGCTGGTTAGTACGCTAACCAGCAGACATATCTTCTCGGACATGCGTTCCCGGCGACTGCCGGCTCAGGGCTCACAATGGAAAACTGCAATGCCTGAGACTCTGGGCTTTACAGGGACCCATTCGGGGATCCAGCCACCAAAGCTCGGGCCTCCCGACGCCCCTGCCCGCAGGTAAGAGCTCCCAGGACGACAGGATGCCCACTGAGGGACAAAGCGTCCCTGGTTTCACAAGCCTGTGAACAAATCTGCGACAGCATGAAGGATTTCCCCCACCCGACTCCCGGTGGGGGGGTCGTCTTCGAGAGTTCGCAGCCGGTGGCCCTCCCTACTTTCTGACCAGTGGGTCTGCAAAGTACCGTATTTATCGCGGTATAACGCGCTCCCGCGTATACCGCGCACCCCTAAAGTGACCCCCAATCCTGTGGAAAAAAAGTTATTTTTGTTTATTTTTGTACTTACAGTTTTGGTGTCTTGCGCGGCGTCCATCGGCGGCCTCGTCGGCTTCGGTTGTCCTTCTGCGGCTTCGGTTGTCCTTCTGCGGCTTCGGTTGTCCTTCTGCGGCTTCGGTTGTCCTTCTGCGGCTTCGGTTGTCCTTCTGCGGCTTCGGTTGTCTTTCTGCGGCTTCGGTTGTCTTTCTGCGGCTTCGGTTGTCTTTCTGCGGCTTCGGTTGTCTTTCTGCGGCTTCGGTTGTCTTTCTGCGGCTTCGGTTGTCTTTCTGCGGCTTCGGTTGTCTTTCTGCGGCTTCGGTTGTCTTTCTGCGGCTTCGGTTGTCTTTCTGCGGCTTCGGTTGTCTTTCTGCGGCTTCGGTTGTCCTTCTGCGGCTTCGGTTGTCCTTCTGCGGCGGGTCCGGCGTCCTCTTCGGCGGGTCCGGCGTCCTCTTCGGCGGGTCCGGCGGCGTCCTCGCGTCCTCCCCGCTTGTTTCCCGCGCCGAGTTTTGAATACCGCGCCAGCATATACCGAGCGCAGTACACTCGGGCAGGCTCGGCAACTGTACGTCCAGGACGTGACCGCGGAAGAAGCCAAGACTGGCCGAATATACCCGAGTGTACGGCGCTCGGTATATGTCGGCGCAGTATTCAAAACTCGGCGCGGGAAATCGGGTATCGGCGTATATCGCGCACCCACGATTTTGCCCTGATTTTTTCAGGGCAAAAAAGTGCGCGATATACGCCGATAAATACGGTAGTTTCATCAGGGTACAACATAGTTTTTTTTTTTTTTTTTTTTTTTCTTGTCCACCAAACAGATTCCCTCAAACCTTCTTCCGCCTCGTCAAAAAGCCTTGTTGGGGCAGTGCAGGACCTGCTGATGCACGGAGTGATAGTATCTGTGCCGTCGCTGGAAAGGTTTCAGGGATTCTACTACAATCTGTTTGTAGTCCCAAAGAAGGACGGGGTCTGTCAAATCCTGGATCTCAAGACCCTTAACGACCTTGTAAAAGTACAAAGGTTCTGGATGGAATCAGTTTGCTCTGTGGTCGCTGCACTCCATCCAGGAGTTTTTCTGGCATCCTTGTAGATCAAGGACGCATACTTGCATGTTCCCATATGCGTCAGGCATTAAAGATTTCTGTGATTTGTGGTTGGGGACGACCACTACCAATTTATGGCTCTCCCTTTTGGCCTGATGTCGGCACCAAGGGTTTTCACCAAGGTGCTCGCCCCCAAACCTGGCTCTGCTGAGGTAGCGAGGGGTTGCAATCGTGGGCTATCTGGGCGACCTCCTTCTGAGAGCAGCTTCCGCCTCAGAATTAAGGGAAGGGATGTATACTGCTCATAAACTGCTAATCCCCTTTGCTTTCGTCCCAGTGAACCAAAAGGGTGCTGGCTGTGCACAAATGCATAGGATGAAAGGAATCCTGGACCGCCGCACACCTTAAAAACGATGTCTTTATTCAAAAATTGACAATCAAAAAACAACTAAAATTTGCTGCAGTCAAAAAGGAGTGGACAAAAGAACAAAAGCTGACATGTTTCGAATAAGCATCGCACGATGTAAAACATGTCAGCTTTTGTTCTTTTGTCCACTCCTTTTTGACTGCAGCAAATTTTGGTTGTTTTTTGATTTTCAATTTTTGAATAAAGACATTGTTTTTAAGGTGTGCGGCGGTCCAGGATTCCTTTCATCCTCAGAATTAAGGGAGGAAGTGGAGATCGCCAGTTAGACTCTCTCTGGTAGTTCGGTAGGGTGCTGAACCTCCAAAAGTTGGTGTTGGTGCCGACTCAACTCCTGGAATACCTAGGCTTGATTTTGTACTCCTCAGACGCGTTGGTGGCTTCATGGGGGCATTATCGCCTGATTTATGTCCCCCCCCCCCCCCCGATAAAACGCCTCTCTCGTCTGCTTTGCAGGGTGAATTCCGGTGATTCTGATTGCCCCAGATTGGCCCCTGGTACGCCAACATGGTGCGACTGGTGGCAGATGTTCCTTGGCGATGCGAGAGGACCATCTGTCGCAAAGGTCCCATACTTCATCCTGCTTTAGGTGCTGGCTTTAACTGCATGGCTTGGTCCTCAAGTGGGTAAACAAAAAAATCACGATGCTTGCTGCCACCGCCGACCCAAATAAATATAATAAAAAAGCTCCGCTCCTGGCGAAGGCTCCCATCATCTGACCACTCCGCTGCCTCCCAACACTAATTAACCAAAAGTGCAGAGCCAGCATGCCCTGGTCTGTGACATCACAAGGGAAGGGGCCACCAGTGGCCCTGGCCCTTAATTTATTTAATGGTGGAGCTGCCAAACAGCAGGACCCCTTATTTGTTTTTATTTATTTTTTTACAGTGGGTCAGAGGTGGTGGTGGCAGCATTGTGATTGACGGATCTGCAGTGTATCCGGAAAGTATTTACAGTGCTTCACTTTTTCCACATTTTGTTATTCTACATCCTTCTTTATCCTGAAATGGATTCACTTAATTATTTTACTTAAAATTCTACAAACAATACCCCATAATGACAATGTGAAAGAAATGCTCAATACTTTGTTGAAGCACCTTTGGCACCAATTACAGCCTCAGGTCTTTATGAGTATGATTCCAAAGCTTGGCACACCTATTTTTGGGCAGTTTCTCCCATTCTTCTTTGCAGGACCTCTCAAGCTCCATCACGTTGGATGGGGAGTGTTGGTGCACAGCCATTTTCAGATTTCTCCAGAGATGTTCAATAAGGTTTAAATCTGGGCTCTAGCTGGGACACTTATGGACATTCATAGAGTTTTCCCCTAAGCCCCTCTTTTGTTATCTTGGCTGTGTGCTTGGGGCCATTCTCTTGTTAAAAGATAACCCTTTGCCCTAGTCTTAGGTCCAGAGCACTCTGGAGCAGATTTTCATCAAGGATGTCTCTGTACATTGCTGCATTCATCCTTCCCTCGATCCTGACTAGTCTCCCAGTTCCTGCCACTGAAAAACATCCCCACAGCATGATGCTGCCACCACCATGCTTCACTGTAGGGATAGTATTGGCCAGGTGATGAGGGTGCCTGGTTTTATCCAGACATGGCGCTTGCCATTCAGACTAAAGCGCTCAATCTTTGTTTCATCAGACCAGAGAATTTTTTTTTCTCATGGTCTGAGAGTCCTTCACGTGCCTTTTGGCAAGCTCCAGAAGGGCTGTCATGGGCCTTTTACTGAGGAATGGCTTCTGTCTGGCCACTCTACCATACAGGCCTAATGGATGCAGTGCTGCAGAGATGGTTGTTCTTCTGGAAGGTTCTCCTCTCTCTCCACAGAGAAACACTGGAGCTCTGTCAGAGTGACTATTGTTTTCTTGGGCACCTCCCTGACTAAGACCCTTCCCCCTCCCCTAATCGCTCAGTTTGGCCAGGTGGCCCACTCTAGGAAGAGTCTTGGTGGTTCCAAACTTTTTTCATTTACATATGATGTAGCCCACTGTGCTGTTTGGAACCTTCAATGCTGCAGACATTTTTCTGTACCCTTCCCCAGATTTGTGCCTCAATACAATCCTGTCTCTGAGGTCTACAGACAAATCTGAAGGGCCTGGTGTGGTGGATTGACGGGTGCCCCACACTTATTTTTTTCTCAATTTTTCATTGCTGCCAATTCTTTTTTTTTACAATCGGCTGTCAGCGGGAACCCCACTGACAGCTGATGACTCATCGGTTGTTAGACTTGGTGGCTACCTGCTCAGTAATCATGGTTGCTAAGGATGACAGCCACCGCCTGCTCCTTAATGGCCAGCTATTTACACTGTTTAAGGATGCGGCTACCACCAGCAGTAATTTTCCCGCAGGCTATCACTACTAAAATAACGCATGTAGTATTTTAGCATTTTTTCCATGAATGACATTTTTTTTTTTTAATCGCTGTTCCGTTTATTACCGTATACTCGGATGTGGTAAGATACCGCTTTGTGAATGTAGCCCATTGTCACTATCGTGATACTGCACACTCGTTTTAGATAGCACTCACAACCCAAACTGCCTGGACACCCAGTAGGGAAACAGATTCTTACAAAATAACTTATGGAGTTTATGATAAACTTTTTTCTTCACTAGTTCAGCTACTCGCTAGCTTCTAGTAAAGAGGAGAACTTCTGTGGTCATGGAGTCCATTTGTAATCTTATGTTCCTTACACAATATTGGGTAAATAGTAAGATTATGTCAGATGTTTACAAATTATGTCATATTAACAGTAAGGATTAGTATGTTCCTTACACAATAGTTGATGTTTATAGGGAGGTCTGTGCTGTGTAAAGCTGCAACACATACTGTGCATGTGTCATGGAACAAAAAAGGGGGAATGCTGCTTTAGAGGTATAAAAGTTATTGAGCAGCGCAAAAATAAGTAATTTTGAGTAAATTAAAATATATAATTTTACAGTAGATACAGTAAAGTGGGAACTGCATTTTTTTCTTTCGGTTACATTGTTCTGATGGTTTGCGTCTTTCATACTATTTTTTTAGTGGAGCATAAATGCAAGGAACAGTGCACTAAAGCCTCAACAATCAGTGACTGTGCATTTTGTACGCCGAATAATTCTACTTGCTGCAGGGGACCCCTAAAGCATGATCTTGCAATGCTATCCTTGTCTGCCATTTATCAGTATGTGAAAGAAAAATTATCTTTTTTTTTTTTTTTTTCACTTCAGACACTATGGTGGTCCTCCCTTTATTCTAGCACAGTATACTTTTAAACTTGTTAAAATATGTATTGACCAGTAGCATGACTGAGGCATTTCTTTATTCATGAAAAATGTATAGGTTTGAATCTAACTTAATTTATTGTGCTCATACAGGTGGCTTATGTTTTGCAAGACTGGTGGCTTTCTTACTGGTAAGACTTCTAAAAACTATATAGATAAAGATGTTGATTAAAGAATTGAATATGTCTCTTGTTTTTAGTGTTTATATAGGTATTCCTGTATTTAAAAATATCCCCTAACTTTTTGTCTTACCCTCCCCAACCCTTTATTCACAAGGTGTCACCAAAACAGGAAATGATAAAGCAGAGAGGGGACACCAAAGTACAACTATTGTGCAGCATTGCTAAACAGGAAGCAGCTCTTGCATTCCTAATGAGCAAAATTGCAGTAAGCTTTTTATTATCAACCACGTAATGAAACATGTCCTTTTAAAACATCCCCCTAGCTCAGTGATGGCGAACCTATGGCACGGGTGCCACAGCTGGCACTCCAAGCCACCTGTCAGCACGCCAGGAGATTCCCTCAGCCAGGCAGTCAATTGCACTGACTCGACAGGACACTGGCTTCTTTCTTTGCATAGGTACCAGTGACGTCGGCAGGAGGGTGGGCAGCCAGCCATCATGTGCACTGTTTAGGGGGTGTAAAATTCTTCCTCCTCCATCTCGTTTCTGCTTATTGCTTCTCCGAATGCCTACACCTCTGGTACGGCATTCGGACATTCCTTTCTGCAGGCATGATATTTCAGCTCCCCCTGCTCCAGGACGACTTTGGTTCAGTCTGTCCTTCTAGTGCAGCCTGTAAAAAAGCGGAGGGGGAGGATCGGTGCGGCGGGGATATCGAGGAGGTAGATGAGTTTAATGGTCAGGTAGGTCAGTACATGTATCAGGTAGGTCAGTGCATGTTGTACAGTGCATTCTGGGCACAATGCATTCCTGAACCCCGCATTCTGAGCGAATCTGGCAGAATCGTACATTTTTGGTCCCTTGGGGCTCATTCAGAGGGATGATCAGTCCCATCCTCTGTACAGAGTGGCTGGTAGGTTTAATTCTGTGTTGGCACTTTGAAAGAAATAAGTTGGTCTTGCGTCGCAGTTTGGGCACTTGGGCTCAAAAAGGTTCGCCATCACTGCCCTAGCTTCTTATATTGAAACAAGGCCCTAAGGCATGTATATGCAATTAGTGGTCCTCCAGCTGTCGCAGAACTACAAGTCCCATGAGGCACAGCAAGTCTCTGACAGCCACAAGCATGAAACCCAGAGGCATGATGGGACTTGTAGTTTTGCGAATGCTGGAGGTCCGCTAATTGCATATCCCTGCCGTAAGTCCTTATTCGCCCCGCTGATTACTTCTGTGTGCCATGCAGAGCCTGTTCTGTGCAGGGATGCACAGGTGTTGCGTGCATTGTTGTCCAGGCAGTCCCATAGATGTCTATTGAGACATGTGGCTGCATGGACGCTGCTGTGTGCCAATGTGATAAACCGTGTGGGTGCGTGTCCCTGAAATCACCCTGGATGCACATGCACTGATGTAACATTAGGACACAGCAGCTGTATCCATGCAGCCACGTGGAAGTAATCGGCTGTGTGCACAAGCCCTAGATGTAACTCTGGCCAGGCTATGGACATTTAATTATTTAAATTTTTTAACTGTTAATTTGCCTTTAAACGCCCCTCATTGCCCTCTGTAGCTACATGTACGTTGGTGCAATTCATTCTCAGAATTCACAACAGAATTGCTCAGATAATTTTTTCACATCATATGGGATTCAACCATGTGATTTAAAAGTGGCTGCAACTCACATCTGGTCACTGTGTACAACATAGTGTAGATGACATATGATGCCAGTACGCTGACAGGCTTATTTCAAACTGCAAAACTCTGAATTCTTGTATGACCACAAAAGCAACATTTTGGGACCACACAGGGCACGCAGTCCCCCTAGCACTGATGTATTTCAGCTTTCCAGTCTTCTAATCTTTAATGTAAATACAGAGGAGATCAATTGGGGCCAAAGTGAGCTCATCTGCCAACCTGGTAGATTTCAGTGCTTCTGTTGCAAAAAGTATTGCTCCACGGTGTCCGCAGCCACAGAGGCATGGGGCTAGCATAAGGGGTTGCAGGGGTCACAATCACAACCCCGCTCCTAGCTCCGGGGGCCCCTGCACCCCCCCTGTGATATTATATCCTCCACAAAGTCCAGCTCCAAACTGCCCTAGGGCCCCACAGCCATGCTCCAGTACTGGGCTTCCACTTTGCCTTCCACAGTCCACACCTCTGATCTAATTTTCTGGGGAGAAGCTGTGAATCATTTACTGAATGGGGAGGTCCACTGGGTGAGAACAGCCCTGCATGGGAAAGTGTCTGTGCTGTGTGTTGGCAACATGGAAAGGTAACCGAGCTTAGCGAGTTCAGAGGAGGACCACTGTCACTGGTGAGGTAAGACACTGCTCATTGTCTACTAGTCACCAGCTGGTATTCCATGTATGCCCCACCCAGGGATGTCCGCTTACCCCACTTCCCCGACAACTGGGGAAAAGACACACACCTCCAGGAGATGACCTTCCCCCAACACTGACAGAGAAACCTTCAGAAATTTCTAGAACAAATCCCTTAACACCTCCTGAGGGGCTGCAGGCTCCAGATTTTTGTGTCGCATGGCTTTCCATTCTGTGAGTGTATCTGCACACATGGTGGAAGTGGAGGGTGGCAGTGGGGGGGTGGCCCAGGTCAACTTTGGATCGGGACCTACAAGCTTCAAGCTACGCCTCTGCACAGAGGTCAGTGAAGACCTGTTTTTGCTGCATTCACACCTAGGCGACAAGTAACGCCGCTTACACGGCTTATTTTGCTGCGATTGGATTAACTTATTTTTTTTTTTTTTAACAAATCCTTTCCATTGCTGTCTATGGCCGACCGCCAATGCCGCCTGAAAAAAAGGGTCCGGGACTTTTTTTCAGGCGTTCGGCGTTCGGCGTGAGATGTGAACCATCCCATAGACAGCAATGGAAATTCGCCCCTCCAGCGTATCGGGCGTCGGGCGTTTTGTCGCCAAGGTGTGAATAGAGCCTTAAGGCTTATATACTGATTATTAAGAATATGTCTTTATTTAAATATTCAAAACCTGGCCATAGATTTATTTTACAGAGTTATTGAATAGTGAATATTCTTTAAAAAAAGTTTTGGCAAGGTACATGCATTTAATGCAGTGTGTAGGGAGCCTAAAAGTAATGCTGACAGCACTGTAGCCTCCTTTATCATGTGCTAAATACTATTGATGATGGCATGTTTCCAATGAGAGTTCTGATGAGATTGTTCTGTTTTTATGTGTTAGGGCATCAGAACAAGAGAAGCTGAATGTCACCGATGTCATTGAGGGAACCAATGTAACCGAAACAGAGAAGTTAGATAATACATTTTATCTAGGAGTCTATGCAGGTAATGTACTATCTGCTTTTTGTTTTTTTTTTTTTTTTTTTTTAATATGATCGTTAATGATACATACTTTTATGCATGCAATAATATAACATTATTAAATAAACTGGAGCTGTACTCCAAATTTGTATATATTAGTGGTGAAATGAAAATTCCAGTGTCGAAATCGAAACCAAAAATTCAGGATGCACTTGGCTGAAAACTGAAATGGAAAGTTTTAAAAAAAATTATGTTTTAAATTTAGTAAATGTAGCTGGCTCTTTCGCATTGAAGTGAATGGGATGCAATTTTGCATTGAAGTCAATAAAGGACGTTTTTGCACTTTAGTCAGCAGGACGCGATTTTTGCATTGAAGTCAGTAGGACGCAGCATGCCATTACAGTGCATCTGTAAAGTCCAGCGCTAAACTTTTTCCACATTTTGTTATGTTACAGCCTTATTTCAAAACAATTTTCTTCAAAATTCTACAAACAATACCCCATAATGACAACGTGAAAGAAATTTGTTTATTATTTTTAATAAATGTGCAAATATTTTAAACAAAAAAAATCACATGTACATACGTATTTAGAGCCTTTGCTCAGTACTTTGTTGAAGCACCTTATCACCACCTTGGGAAGTTTCTTTCATTTTTCTTTGCGGGATCTCTCAAGCTCCATCAGGTTGGATTAGGAGCATCGATGCACAGCTATTTTCAGATCTCTCCAGAGATGTTCAATCAGGTTCCAGTCTGGGCTCTGGCTGGCCCTTTGGACATTCACAGAGTTGTCCCGTAGCCACTCCTTGTTATCTTGGCTGTGTTCTTAGGGTCGTTGTCCTGTTGGAAGATGAACCTTCGCCCCAGTCTGAGGTCCAGAGCACTCTGGAGCATGTTTTCATCAAGGAAGCTTTACGTTGCTGCATTTATCTTTCCCTCGATCCTGACTAATCTCCCAGTTCCTGTTTCTGAAATTCATCCCCACAGAATGATGCCACCACCATGCTTCACTGTAGGGATGGTATTGGCCAGGTGATGAGCAGTGCCTGGTTTTCTTTAGACATGACACTTGCCTTTTAGTCCAAAGAGTTCAATCTTTGTTTCATCAGACCAGAGAGTTTTGTTTCTCATTGTCTGATGGTCCTTTAGGTGCCGCTTTTGGCAAACTCCAGGAGGGCTATCATGTGCCTTTTATTGAGGAGTGGATTCCATCGGACCACTCTACCATACAGGCCTAATTGTTGGAGTGCTGCAGAGATGGTTGTTCTTCTGGAAGTTTCTCCTCTATCCACAGAGAAATGCTTGATCTCTGTCCGAGTGACTACAAGATTCTTGGTCACCTCCCTGAATAATGCCCTTCTGCCCCGATTACTCAGTTTGGCTGGGCTGCCCACTCTAGGAAGAGTCCTGGTGGTTTCAAACTTTTTCCATTCGCGGATGATGGAGGCCACTGTGCAAATTGAAACCGTCACTGCTGCAGAAATTTTCTTTAACTTTTTCCCGGACCTGTGCCTCAATACAAACCTGTCTCGGAGGTCTACAGACAATTCCTTGGACTTCATGCCTTGGTTTGTGCTCTGACATGCATTGTTAACAGTGGGACCTTATATTGACAGGTGTGTGCCTTTCTAAATCATGTCCAATTAACTGAGTTTACCACAGGTGGGCTCCAATCAAGTTGTAAAAACATCTTAAGGATGATCAGTGGAAACAGGATGCACTTGAGCTCAATTTTAAGTGTCATGGCAAAGGTTGTGAATACATATGTATTTTTTTTTCATTTTTAATAAATTTGCAAAGATTTCAAACAAACTTCTTTCATGTTGGCATTATGGGTATTGTTTGTAGAATTTTGAGGAACATAATAGATTTATTCCATTTTGGAATAAATCTGTAACATAACAAATTGGGGAGAAAGTTAGGCTGTGAATACTTTCCGGATGCACTGTATCTTTGCCTTATTTTTTTTCTCTATCGGCAAAATACTGATAACCCTATTTTTGTAATGGTGCATCCCGTGTGTGTGTGTGTGTATGTATGTATATAATATATACACAGTGGGGAAAATAATTCTTTGATCCCCTGCAGATTTTGTAAGTTTTCCCTCTTAAAAAGAAATGGTCTATAATTGTTATCATTGCTGTAATGGCTCTTTCACACGGTCCGCCTGCCAGTTTTTTAGGCAGACGTTCTGTGCTCCTCTATGGAGCCACGGATGTCAGTGGTGACATGCCCGTTGACATCCGACCCGCTCCGATCCGCCAAAGTGTGAAGAAGGAAATCCTATTTTTTTATATGGTGACAACGGACTCTGCGGTCCATCATCATCCGATCCCCCATAGGGGATCGACAGAGCGATCCCTGCTGAGCAAAGCGGAGCCCGCACACGGACAAGGACCGTGTAAAAGAGGCCTAAAGCAGGCCATACATGGTCCAATTTTTTTTTTTTTGTGATCCGATAATGCCACCGTTGATTTTCAAAATTCAGCCGACGAAACCTTCATGTAGTCGGGAATATTCGTTTCTCTCCGGGAATATTCTTGTCTTGCACAAGCACATTTTTTTTTCTATTACATTTCTTGCACGATTCTCCCATCATTGATCAGAAAATCGTTTGTTTTTCCAAAAATTTCCAACATTTTTTTGCCGCACGAAAATCGGTGCGAAATACGAACGAAAATTCTTTCATACGATTTATGAAAGAAAATTCTTTTGAAATTTGAACCGTGTATGGCTGCCTTTAGCAGTGCTTTTTTCTCAGAGATTAGGTGCAGGAACTCCCCCCTTTTGAGTCACTTCTTGTCTCCACACCCTTCCCACCTCCGAGCACCATGCCTTGGTTCCACCCCCTACCCACCTCCCATTCTCACCTCTTTTAGAGAATACAGAACCAAGAATCATTTTGTGGTGATAAGTAATTTGTATGGAATTTGTTAATAACAACAAGAAACTCTCGCAACCAGCAACAATGGATCCCAACAACAATAGATCCCGGCACCAACAGCTTTCCCAGCAGTCAGCCCAGCATCAATAGACTCTCCAGCAGCCAGCAACAGTAGACCCCCTCCCTCAACAGTAGATCCCTTCCCTTCCTCACCAGCAATATCAGACTGCCACTGAAAAAAAGATACCCTCCAGCAACAATAGATCTCCCAGCAGTCAGTAACAATAGACCCCTCTTAACAGTAGATCTCATTCAGCAACAATTGACCCACCAACAATAGACCTCCCCAGCAATAATGGACCGCTATGCAAAAAATAAATCTTCTTTGGGAACAATAGATCCCCCAGCATTCAGCATCAATGGACCCTTCAGCACACCCCAGAATCACTTGCCATTACATACATTCAGTGCTGGAGATGCCAGGACTGCATTCCCCTATGTTCCCACTTAAAAAAAGCCCTGGGTGTAAGGTGTATATTAAATGGTAGAAACAAAATATCAACCAAAAATTCTGAAAAAAACATCATACAAATGTTATAAATTGAGGTGCAGTTCAGTGAGTAAAATAAGGATTTGACCCCCCAAGTAAAACATGACTTAGTACTTGGTAGAGAAACCTTTGTTGGCAAGCACATAGGTAAGTTGTTTCAGGAGGGATCACTGCAGTGAATCCTGGACCAACAGCCAAGACAGCTGATTGGAAGAAAGGCACACACGCCCCCTCTCCTCATAGCTAGAGACTTTTAGATCTGTTGAATCGTTCAGGGCTCTGCTAATCTATTTATAGCATCCTCCCCAACGCAAAGCTCCGGCTGCTTTTATCATATGTGACAAAGTACTTGCCAGGAGTTATCAGGTTGATAACAGAAGAACGGAGCAGGAGACGGCTACGAGACATAGTGCTTTGAAGATAAAACACTACAGATATGTGCCTAGCTCAAATTTCATGAATCGGGTTTACATCCACTTTAATGTTTCTTGGCAGTCGCTTGGCAACTGGAAGTTTCACCCCTCTCCATACATTTTCTGTAGGATTAAGGTATGGAGACTGGCTAGGCCATTCCATTACCTTAATGTGCTTATTCTTGAGCCACTCCTGTTGCCTTGGTGGTATGTTTTTGATCATTGTCATGCAGGAAGACCTATCCATGACCCATCTTCAGTGTTGTGGCTGAGCGAAGAAGGTTCTCATCCAAGATTTTACAATACATGGCCCGGGCCATTGGCCCCCCAATGTGGCAACGTCGACCTATACCTTTAGCAGAGAAACGGCCCCAAAGCATAATGTTCTTTAGGGTCATAGTCAGCATTTTTCTTCCTCCAAACATGGCGAGTCAAATTAATGCTGAAAAGCTAAATTCTGGTCTTTATCTGATCACAGCACTTTCTCCCATCCCTTCTCTGAATAATCTACATCAGGCATGTCCAAAGTCCAGCCCGCAGGCCAATCATGGCCCGCGTTTCGGTTTCGGACAGCCCGCCTGGCCATTTTGACATATGTCTTTTGTGGCCCCCAACCAACCCCAGAGTGCCGGGGACCACAAAAGAAATGCATGCAGGCTGCCTTGAAGAAGGTGGGACGAGCGCCGTGCATACAGGAGTACTTCCTGTTTACACAGCGACCTGTGTAAAAGGAATTCCCGTCTCCTGCGCTGCCATTGAATGACTGTTCTGTCCATCACAGGAAGCGGGACTTTCGATTTAAAGAGGCCACCAATAAAACAGGAAATTCTCCAGTATGTCTGTCTGTCCTCGTCCCGCCCCCTCCCTGTCTCCTCCGATGCTGCAGATGAATGAATCGGGCTGCAATATTGAGTCTGCGTTCAGGGCAGGGGGGGGGGGTGCTGCATTTTTGGCACTTGTGAGGCTGTATTGATGGGCAGTGACCCTTATTTTGATTTGCAGTTCTTTATTTAAAATGTAAGATTTTTTTAAAGTAAAGGTGCGTGTAATACTCCGATAAATACGGTATATCCAAATAACATGCCTGAGCTCCTCTTCACCACACACAGCCACAAAGGCAAGAGAATTCTTGTTGGTCAGTGTATTAGTGGTTGGACAAACACACTTCTGCTACATACACACGACCATTTTTCATGACGTGAAAAATTACTTTTTATGTCATTAAAAACGATTGTGTGTGGGTTCCAGAGCATTTTTCACGATGTAAAAAATGGGCATTCAAAATTTTAAACATGCTCTAAATTTTCGTGTCGTTTTTCACGTTGTTGTTTTTCACATCGTGAAAAATGATTGTGTGTAGGCTTTGAGGGGGGAAAAAAAAGCATGCTCAGAAGCAAGTTATGAGACGTGAGCACTCATTCTGGTAAAACGATCATTTGTAATGGAGATGGCACATTCGTCACGCTGTAACAGACTGAAAAGCACGAAGACTGAAAAGCGCGAATTGTCTCTCACCAAACTTTTACTAACACGAAATCGGCAAAAGCAGCTCAAAGGGTGGCACCATCTGAATGGAACTACCTCTTTATAGTGCTGTCGTACGTGTTGTACGTCACCGCGATTTGCTCCAGCATTTTTTTCACAATCGTGTGTAGGCAAGGCAGGCTTGACAAGAATCAAGACAAAAAAAACGTTGTTTTTTCTAGACCATTAAAAATGGTTGTGTGTGCACTGCATTAGACTAAATTTTAATGGTTCACAGAATGTCAGGCAAAATGGTCGGCCCTCACGCATGTTCACTTCATCAAATCTGGCCCTCTGAAAAAAGTTTTTTGGACACCCCTGATCTAAATGTTCATTGGCAAACTTCAGATGAGCTGGCTTATGTGGGGGGGGGGCCTTCTTGGGGAGGGGGACCTTGCAGGTATTGCAGAATTTCAATCCATATCGGCGTATTGTGTTACCAATGGTTTGTTTGGCAACTGTGGTTCCCACTGCCTTTAGATAATTCACAAGCTCCTCCAGTGTAGTTCTGGGCTGATCCCTAACTTTTCTCATGATCATCCTTACCCTATGAGGCAAAATCTTGCATGGAGCTCCAGTCCGAGGGCGATTGATGGTTATTTCTTCCATTTGCAAAACATCACTTCAACAATGGTCTCCTTTTACCAACTTTTTGCTGATGGGTCTTGTAGCCCATTACATCCTTGTGCAGGTCTACAATTTTGTCCCTGACATTGTTTAAAAGCTCCTTAGTCTTACCCATGATGGTAAGGTTTAAATAAGAAAAAAAGAGATCCAGTTTTTTTTTTTTTTTTTTTATACAGATAACGAGTTGTCGTTAGAAGCACCTTCTTAACCACTTGCTTACTGGGCACATAAACCCCCTTCGTGCCCAGGCGAAATTTCAGTTTCCGGCACGGCTTCGCTTTAACTGACATTTGCGCGGTTGTGCGACGTGGCTCCCAAACAAAATTGATGTCCTTTTTTCCCCACAAATAGAGCTTTATTTTGGTGATATTTGATCGCCTGTGCGGTTTTTATTTTTTGCGCTATAAACAAAAAAAGAGCGACAATTTAAAAATATATATATGTTTTTTACTTGTTGCTATAATAAAAATCCCAATTAAAAAAAATAAAAAACTATTTTTTTTCTCAGTTAAGGCCGATACGTATTCTTCTACGTATTTTTGTAAAAAAATCTCATGCTTATTTCTTTTGTTTGTATTGGTTAGACACAAAAATGTGGCAAAAACAAAAAGAAGCAAAAAGCCAAATCTGGCACATTGCATGCAAAATTCCAAAAATGAACTGGAAAAAAATATTTCCACCTTCTCAAAATTGAAAGAAATAATTGCATTCCAAGTTTGTGATGCTCCTAACATTTGTAAATAAACTCGCCTTTATCAATTAATAGGTGCTGACAATGAGCATGGAGAAGAGAAAGAGTAGCAAAGAATTGTCTGAGGATTTGAGGACAAAAATTGTGTAAAAGCATGGACAATCTTAAGGTTACAAGTCCACCTCCAGAGAACTTAACTACTTCACCCCCGACCATTTGGCTGGTCAAAGACCAGGTCACTTTTTGCGATTCGGCACTGCGCCGCTTTAACTGACAATTGCACGATCGTGTGACGTGCCTCCCAAACAAAATTTGCACAAATAGAGCTTTCTTTTGGTGGTATTTGATCACCTCCTGTGGTTCTTGTTTATAGCGCAAAAAATTAAAATAGAATGACAATATTTAAAAAAAAAAAACAATATTTTTTACTTTTTGCTATAATAATTATCTCAGTTTAGGCCGATACGTATTCTTCTACATATTTTTGGTAAAAAAAATGCAATAAGTGTTTGGTTGGCTGAAAAAGTTATAGCGTCTAAAAAATAGGGGATAGTTTTATGGCATTTTTTTTTTTCCATAAAAGGTTTTTATTTATACAAAATATAGCATGAGATACATGACAAGGTAATTATCACAAAACAGAAGAACATGAAGACAGCCTAGTACAAAACACTACAGAAAGGCATCAAGCAACATGTTTAGACCAAGCATGAGGTGTAGCAGGGTAAACAAGCGGAAGAGGGCGGAGGATCATAACTTCCTATTTTCCCCTCCCCCCCCCCCCCCCCCCCACAAACTGCAAGAGGGGGGGGCGGTGCAAGGCCTCAATCTCGGTCATTATTTAAAGTGTGTCATATCGTGTAAGAACTGGGGACAAGTGTCTTCGTGAAGAAGAAGAAAGGACAGAAAGGAAGGAGCGGGGAAGGAAGAGGGGGGAAGAGAAATGGAAGGGGGCAAAGAGATCCGAAGCAGGAGCACAAAAAGGAATGGACAGGGAAAGAGAGAGTAAGGGAGTGGGTCCATGCCTGCCCCCCCCCCGCTATACTGATGGGAGGAGGGAACTCCATCATATCCGTTGATTCAAGAAACATATTGGCGGTAGCGGTCAGTGGTAATAAAGTGGTTCCAGCAAGCCCAAGTAAAGGAGAACTTCTGCACTCTTATAAAAAAAATGTTTACTAGTAATGGCGGCGATCAGCGATTTCTTTTTATTTATTTTTAATCTTGACTGCGACATTATGGCGGACACATCGGACACTTTTGACACCATTTTGGCACCATTGTCATTTTTACAGCGATCAGTGCTATAAAAATGCACTGAATACTGTAAAAATGGTAAACACTGGCAGTGATGAGGTTAACCTGTAGGGGGAGCTGAAGGGGTTAAGTGTTACCTAGGGAATGCCTCTGTTAGGGGGCATGGCTTGCCGAGACATGTCACTGATTACTGTTCCGGATGACAGGGAACACGATCAGTGACAGTGTCACTAGACAGAACGGGGAGATGTGTTTACACTAACATCTCCCCGTTCTTCAGCTTCGTGACATGATCGCAGGACACTGGTGGACATCGAGTCCGTGGGTCCCACAGGCACGGTCACGGCGCTCGCGGCGGCAATTTAAAGGGGATGTATATATGCACGTCCTTTTGCGCAGCCGTGCCATTCTGCCGACATATTTTGTGCGGCGGTCGGCAAGCGGTTAATGTTCCTGTGTCCACTCTGCACAACTTTGTCACAAAGTTTACCGCCCATGGCACTGTAGCTAATCTCCCTGGATGTAGACGAAAGAGAAAGATTGATCAAATATTGCAACGACAGATTGAATGGTTCATTTAGAACCTTGATTACCTTCCAGACAAATTCAAGATAACCTTCAGGCACAGGGTACAACTGTGCGAGTTTGCACTATAAATTTTCATCTGAATTAAAAGGGACACTATGGTAGGAGACCCAGGAGGGCCCCACTGCTGACACAGAAACATAAAGCCAGATTGGAGTTTGCCAAAACTTGAATGAAAACAATTAAAACCAGCAGGGGGCTTGGGGTTTCTCCATAGAGGAAAAGAAAATCCCAGTATAATGCAACCAAATGGTGGTCAAGTGACCATTTCACCAGTGTGGTGGGGGTACCCTTAACAACTGGAAAATATATCCAGAAAGAAACTAGGAGTTGTAGAGTGACCACTCAAAGAACCAACCACAGTGTTTACTAATTAGAAAAATAAACAATTTTTTAGATTAAATTCATTATAAGAAGAGCAGCCAGATTGGCTATACACCCTCCAAACACCAATTTAAAAGTAAGTGGATGGCGTCACTCAAATATAAAAACACGCACAACAGGGCCCAGACTCGTATAGATGCAAACCGATCGTAACCCATACAGCAATATGGAGCACAAGGTGAGACAGGGCTAAATCCCACGCTCAGGTCGATGTCGGATTAAAATGGCATCACTGTAACTGTATCTTCATTCTGTGCACCTTACAGCAGCTATGCAGTGTCCGGGTTTTTTCCTCTAGGTTTATGTATACCCCTGGTAGTGAAAAATTCTGCTGAGTGGTCAAAGTATATATATATATATATTGCAAAGTGCTAAAGACAGTAATCCAGGAGTGAGCCACGGGACTTAGTAAAGTCCAGTACTAATGCTGCAGCTATATTTAAGCAAGAGAGCCTGCTAGTAGCTAAATAGCCACAGCATGGATCGGTCAATGATGAAATTTGTAGGGCAAAGAATGCAATACACTGAAGGTGTGTCTGTTTTCAAACAATGTATATCACTGTCTTGAAGCAGATACGAGCAATGTCCAACAGTATCGCCGATACTGTCCAGATATAAAGTAAAGGTCTGCCCAAAGGCTCTCCCCACTCCAGGTTACTGCAGGATGTCCATGCTGGAGTTCCATACCTCCCGGTTACAGTGAGATCACATTGGCCTTGCGGTCTCAATGACCTATGGAGCATCAGACAGAAGTCGGACCTTGTTGCTAGGCTCTTTGGTAAAGACCATCATTCTACTGTTTTCAGAAAAATAAATATGGCCTTTAAATAAAAGAATACAGTTCCTACAGTCAAACATAATGGAGGTTTACTGATGCTTTCCTGCTTCAGGCACTGGAGGTTTTGGCGATGTGTATGGCATTATGAAATCTGAAGACTACCAAAGAACTCTGGGGTGCAATGTAGGGCCCAGTGTCAGAAAGTTAGGTTTCTTCAAAATTCCAGCAGTGAGGTGTAATAAACTAATTACCGGAAGCGATTTGATTTCAGTTTTTTTTTTTTAGGGGGTGTGTTACCAAATCTTAAATTGAGGGCGACAATTGTGTCCGGGTCATTTTTGGAGTTTTGCATGTAATGTCAGATTCATTTTTTTTTTTCTCCACTTTTTTTGTGTCATACCAATACAAACAAAAGAAATAAACATGAATGCCTAAACATTTGTAATTGTAATATCTTTCTGGTCGAAGTGGTGCAATATCTGATAGGAGTGCAAGGGTGACAATATTTTTGGCCATGACTGTATATCATAAGTTTACTAAAACTGAAATGTGCCATGTCTGGTGCAGCTCTGCATAGAAACCAATCGACTTTTACGTTTTATTGTCAAAGTGGATGTAAACGCCCAAATATTTTTTTTTTACCACGAAGAGTTAATCCAGCTCTGAGCAATCCTTTTATCTTTCTTCAGTAAGATAAAAACAGACACACAGAGAAATATGTGTCTGTTTCTTCCCCCTTGCTGTGAGTGACAAGTGATTTCCTTATCTCATGCACTAGTGTGAGAGAGGAATTCTGTGCACTACACATCCCCCTTCTTTCTTCTCCAGCTCTCTCAGGATTGGCTGCTCCACTCCTCGGCATGATTGGGAATGCTAAAGTCATGTGGTGACTTTCCTGGGTTTTGACTGGATGATGGTGATCATGGGGCATAATCCACGAGACCAGCAAAGTTCAGTGTAAGAAATATCAAGGCCTGGCCAAGGAGTGTGTATATGTGGGCGGGGAGTCTACTGACATCACGACTCCACCCACCGAGCACTGGACAACAGACCTGCCCACAGAATGCAGAGTATGGCTGGGCTCCAAACAGATAAAGGGGAGATATTTGACAGGTAAGGATACATGCAGGAGGCATGTATATCCTTATAGATCAGCACTATGGACGCATAGAAATTATGAGAGTGGGTTACCATCCACCTTAAATGAACAAGCTGTTGGAATCCAATTGGCTACCATGCACAGCTACACCAGTTTGAGTGCTCCAGTTTTCGTAAATCCCCCCCCCCCCACCCCATGTGTCTTTCTAAAGGCAGAGAGCATTATGTTGCCATACATTTTAATACAGCAGAATTCATATTTCGTTTATCTTGAGCACAAAAATGCAGTTTGGTATTTTCTAAGTGAGTTTGAAGACATAGGTTTCTATGCCAAGGATCACATCCATTCCTTTTCTCTTGCTATATTGCTGTGTTTTATGCAAAACAAAAACACACAGGCTAAAATGTGCATGTCATAAGTTAAATAACAAACACATGATATGTTGCTGCCTTCACCAGGCATTAGATTAGTGAACATAAAATGAATAAACTCTGTGTGCTTTTTAAATAAAGATTTTGCATGTCACATATTGCAGAATGTTGCTCCTAATGAAGTACATGACATGTTTGTGTATGTTTTCAGGTTTAACTGTGGCTACCATCATATTTGGGATTCTGCGTAGCTTACTCGTGTTTCAAGTTCTTGTTTCTGCTGCCCAGGCTTTGCACAACCAAATGTTCCAGTCACTTCTACGTGCACCAGTGTTGTTTTTCGACAGGAACCCAATTGGTAAGTTTGTGCCCTGTTTTTTTTTTTTTTCCCTGTACAGTAAAGAAAAATTTACTCTAGGCAAATTGCTAAATACACAGCTATATACTGTATTGTCTTTCTGCATCAGTGAGGGACACAGGAAGATTTATACCTCTGGGTTATATTGTTGCCTTCAGAATGTGGGATACTGGCCAACCTTTAGGCCAGTCCAGGACAACTCCTCCCACTACCAACATGCCTCAGTTTTTCCTTCTGTCTTAAGGGGATGCACTTTGTCTCTTCAACTCTGTTGTGCTAAGACAATTTTTTTTGATAGCACTTTTTGTTTTTGAGGGATTTTCTTCTTTAGTCAACATTCTTTACATTGCTGCTGGACCATGTGAGTGCCCTTAGTGTTTCACCATTTGTAGGTGACCCAAACAGCCCATCACTCAAATCGCACTCTTAATTGATCTGCCAGTGCATGTCAAGCATCTGTTTCCCAGATTTTCAAAGTTTCCTGGTCTTCTGCTCACACATTCTCTAAGTTCTGCTAGGTGGACGTTGTGGCCTCATCTGATGGCATCTTTGGGCATAAGATCGTTTGGTGAACTGCAGGCAACCCCCGGTTGTCTGTTTCCTTGAGTCTCTTTTGCCCACCCAGCAGTTGGATTTCTGTTGGATACCCCAACAGTTTAGGACTTCCTAGTTCCTATGTTCCTGAATGAATCAGAAACTGAATATGTATTTTTTTCTGTACGCACCATAAACTCCTTTACTTGGAGTCCATTTAGGGACACGGATCCCACTTCTCCTATATATATTTCCATACTCTCAGTACTACTTTACTACTACTTTTGTTAGTAGGAGTGGTTTACTTGGGCCTGCCTACAGTGTTTGGCAATGTTTAATCCTTTTCTTGACTGCAGTATAAACGGAAGGTTTAAGACTTCGACTTCCTGTCAACTGCGAGAAAAGGATTTTCCGTGAGTACAAAAAATCCTATATTTCCTGCAGTTAAACAGTACAGCTAGGTTTCCTCCTTGCCCAGCCTATGATTATCCTCCTTGTCTGCTGTTGTGCTTGCAGCACACCTTATTGGCTCAGATTGTTGATCCTCCCTGTCCCAGTTTGAATGCTTCTGTTCAGGTGATTTAAAAGTAATTTCTATTTCTGTCTCAGACCCATTTGGGGACATTTTCCATCACTTCCTGTACCTGTGACACTAATGCAAGAAATTAGGGGTGTGGTAGTCACAGAGAAAGGAAAGCTTAGACAGCAATATAAATGTTACAGCTTCCTTTATCTGTAATATTGCTTTGGGGAACAGGATGCTCCATTCAGGTTAAAATATGCCTTCATTCTAATGGGGATTCTTCCTAGACTGCTTGGCAAAATAGAGGATGAAAGAAAGTTGTGATTCTCATTGCACCAAACTGGCCCAGAATTGCCTCGTACACAGACTAACTAAATCTTCTAGGAGATGACCCCTGACCTCTTCAAAATAGGCCAGGCCTGCTGTCCTAGGGCCCACTCTATCATTCTGCTTTTAATTAACTGATTTTAACACTATGGCTGTTGAAGGACAGGGGTATATCTGGCTCTGTCGTTCCCACAATATTCAATAAGCCACTTCAGTATTATCTTTGGTGCTTTACTGTTAAACCCAGCATTTCATATTCCTGAAAAATCCATTAATGTATCTGGAGATTCGTCCTTTTTCATTTGAGTTAAACAGGGGCATTTCAAAAACGTTTAGCTTCACTCTCATTTGTAAAAAAAAAAAACTTTTATTCATGGCGTTACACAGATCAGACACACATTACAGCACCTTGTGATTCCTTGGGATGGGGATCTCAATCTGTTTCTTTCTGTCCTGCAGAAACCACCCTTTGAACCCATTAGGAAACACCCTTTGGGTATTCTCTTTTGCAAAGTTGTTTCCTCCCTGGCTTTTACTTCTGTCAGACATGTTTCAGCGTTGGAAGCCCTTTTTTAAGGAGCCCTTGCTAATTCATTACAAAGATGAAGCGGTTGTCTGTCTGAGACCCTCCTTTCTCCCTAAGATGGTATCGGCATTCCACCTCTGTAGACATTGGCCTCTACCCAAATAAGGTATTCTCCTTTTTTTTGCCTTGCCATTTTATGTGGCCCATATGCCCCCCTTATCTCCGCCCCCAACTAGTCTCAGCAGAGGACTGGACTCCTCCACCAGATCCTGCACTTTTCTGTTCAGCCCTCCTGGCAACAGCACAATGCAAGGGGTGCACATATGTAAGGGATAGTGGGGGGATGCTCAACTTCTGATGGTGGGGGGCTCCTGACATCTGTAAACGGGTGAGGTGCTGATACAACCGGCCTTTTGAGGGCAACCATATTGCTGATGTGGCCACAAGGAAATTAAGTTGACACCCCTCCCCCAAAGGATAAAGTATCTCCAATATTCTGACAGGCTCATTGTTTCCTGTGCATTCCAACATTAAGAGTCTATTGGTTAACCATTTTTAAGGCTGCCATCTAGCCATCAGTTTCACATTTTCCTAAGTTCTACCAAGTTGATGTCCAGGCCTCCTTGACTCTTATCTTCCTTGTTGGGCCCATTGACACTGTTCTGTTTGCCTTATTGTTTCCCATCCCTATGGTTCATTGCTTGGTGATTTGCCAGGGCCTATGAATATCTAGCCTATGTCCTTTACAATTAAAATAAAGGGAATTTTGACTTGCCTGTAAATCCATATATTAAAATTTGGAACAGGGCTCAAACCACCCTCCCCTCCCTCTATCTGTTTCTGTATTACTCTGCATTATACACACCTAATGTGTTGCACTGTTATGCTTACATAAAACGTGCAAAACACTATTGTATCAGAAAATAAAAGTTCTCATATAAAGTCCAATACAAAATAATGAATCCACTTGTGAAAAAGTGATGATGCATGTATCCACTTGTTAAAAAAAATTCCACCATCATGGCTCGAATAAGCTGTGCATCACAGAGCATATTAGATTGTAAGCTCTTCTGAGCAGGGCCCTCTTAATCCTCTTATATTTTATTGTATTGTAACTGTATTGTCTTCCTTTTATATTGTAAAGCGCTGTGTAAACTGTTGGCGCTATATAAATCCTGTATAATAATAAGACCCCACATTACAGAGGTCTGATCAAGCTTGCAATAAAATCATCCGATCTGGTGGTTCAGAAGCTCACAGCATGGAGCTTGCAATGAAATCATATGGTCTGATAACCCAAAAACTCTTGCAGTATGGAGGGTAAAGCTCTTCAACTAATATTCAAAGAGATAAGTGAACCCCATAGTGTAGTATGCTAAAATTATTTTATTAAAATGTTCATAATATACTCACAGAAGCAGTAGTAACACAGGCATAGAATACAAACAGCACTGCTGGACTTCGCCAGCGTGATGACATCACAGCTAGGGCCCCTTACTTAGGTTGAAAGAAGACACAAGTCCATCTAGTTTAACAAATTAACACTAATGTGTTTTGTGCCAAAGAATGTGCTCCAAGGGTCGGCGTAATGGGGTTATGCCCAAGGGGAACATGTCCAAAAGCTTTGCCATTGTCCAGTCATCTGAAGGTAGCAGTCTATTACCCATGGTCCATGAACATTCAACTTGTATCCTATACTGTACTCCAAACTATGGAAATTACAGGTAATTATGTATGTTGGAGAGGTTTTCCATTGCTTCCTATCCTGGCAGGAATTAGGGGGAAAATCCTTCTATTGGTATAGGAATTTCAGCTCTTCTGCCTTTGTGACCTACTAAAACTAACACTGTAGGAGTGTATTTATATACAGTGAAAAAAAGAGAATCTGAATTTAAATAAAAAATGTTGCCCGTAAATACCACTTGAAATTTGTAGTTTGTTTCCATAAAATATATAATGGGGGAACCTGATTGGTTACTCTTATTTTCTGTTCTGTATATTAAACAACTAAAAGACTAATTATTTCTATATGATTAACTTGTAATGTTTAATTGTGTGGCCAGTGTAAGTATACAGTAGGGTTGTCCCGATACCACTTTTTTAGGACCGAGTACAAGTACCGATACTTTTTTCTCCAATCGCCTTTCAGGACAACCTTGGAGAGAGCGCAGCTCCGCCCATTTCTCAGGAAACACACGTGATCCTTTAAGATCCCTCCTCTTCCACCATGGCCTCAGTTATTGTGTTTCCTCCGCCATGGTGGAAGCATCACAGGGAACCAGGGAGCTGTCTCTCTCAAGGCGGAGAGTTTTTTTGAGCTTACCTTGCTGTATATTGTTGGCGGCGACCATCCTGACCCCTCTTCACGGGGAGGGGGCGTTCAGGAGTCCCCAGACGCTCCGGTTCAGCGGAACTTTCGGCCTCCCAGGGGACGGTGTCGTTGTGCCCAGGAACTGCGGTAGAGGTCCGGGTGACCGAGCGGTAGCCGGCGCAGGTCGGCGGTGGTCCGCATTCTCAGTTCCGGGTCCCGGCTGGCGACCGCGTCACGCACGGTGACGCCGTTTCCGGGGGGGGCGTGGCGCTGCTGGTTCCCAGCGCCTGGAACGCAGCATCTGTGGGGCAGGTCAGGTGACCGGTGCTTCCGTTTCCGGCCCCCGATGATGACGCGGGCGGCCGGGAAAATTTAAAATGGAGTCAATCTCCAGCTACTCGTGTGACTGCGCTCTACAATGGAGGAGAGACAGACAACACCGGCGGATACAGGCGCTGCAAGCACCGGTCAGGCCCAGGTAAGAGGGGTACAGCGGTGCCTTTTATTCTTACTATATTGGGCTTAATTTTGTGTTTTGTTGTTCCTCCCTGAGGGAGCCTGTGGTTACCAGTCCAGGTTAAAACGCTCTTGGTCTGTATAACCGTTAGTGGTGGTGGCACTTAGTCCAGGCCTTTGGTTTTATTCTGGTGGCGGCACTTGGGTGTTTTTAAAAAAAATAAATAATTTTTTTTTGGAGATGGTAACTTTGGTTTCATCTCGTTACAGGAAAAATCCACAACCAAAGCTAGGCACTTGGATACACCCAGGAAATGCCCGTCTTGCAAAAATCCTTTAAGGGATTCTTGGCAAAAACCAATGTGCAGATCCTGCATTAAAAATCTGGTGGAAGAGGAAACTTCACAACAGTATAAGGACCTTTTTTCCTCAGTCCAGGAGCTGGCAAGCTCTTTAGGCTCAGTGAAGGATATGATCTCACAAGGCTCCTCAAGTTTGGGGGAGCCACAGCAGCCACCACCCAGTCCGAAAATCCCAGTTTCGGGTCAAACAGAGGGGGATTCGGCAGATGAAGGGACTAGTACTCTCCCCTCTCTCAGGGATTCAGATGAGGAGGAGGAGGAGGAAGATGATAGTAGCAAAAGCTCAAAGTTTAAATTGTCATTAGACGAAGTGGAGGACTTACTCAAGGCAATTTATGTTACCCTGGGTATCCAGGAAGAGAAGGTTCAGTTATCCATACACGATAAGATGTATCAGGGGCTGGATGAGTCTAAAAGCCGGGTTTTCCCGGTCCACAAAGTCCTCTCGGACACCGTCAAGAAGGAATGGAAGGACCCTGAAAGGGCCCCCTTTTTTTCAAAGACCCTTAGAAGAAGGTTTCCATTTGAAAGCGGTGAGACAGAGGTGTGGAACAAAAAGCCTAAAGTAGACGCAGCTTTCTCACAGGTGTCTCGTCATACAGACCTGGCTTTTGAGGACATGGGGGTCCTGAAAGATCCGATGGACAAGAGGGCAGATTCCCTCCTAAAGAAGGCCTGGGATTCTACTGCAACCAGTCTGAAACCAGCCATGGCCGCCACAATAGTCGCCCGCAATCTAGAGTGCTGGGTTGAGAAATTAAGGAGTCATGTCGAGGCAGGCACCTCAAGAAAGGATCTAATAGATTCCTTCCCCTTAATCTTAAAAGCCATCAAATATATGGCAGATGCTTCTGCTGAGTCCATTAAAATGGCTGCAAGGTCAGCAGCCCTGGTGAACTCAGTCAGGCGAGCAGTTTGGTTAAAGACCTGGTCGGGTGATATCCCCTCTAAGGTCAAGCTTTGTGGTCTGCCTTTCTCAGGGGACCTTTTGTTCGGTCAGGACCTAGAAAAAGTTCTTGACAGAACGGCAGATAAGAAGAAGGCTTTCCCCCCTAAAAAGGGTCAGAACCCTAAGAAAAATTTTCGTCCTTTTCAACAGTCCCATAAGAGTAAGGAAGAAAATAAAAAGAGATGGGGGTCCCAAAGAGGAAGAGGTAGAGGAGGTATCTTATTTAAAAACCCCTCAGAACCAACTACCAAAAGCAAGTGACGATCTGCTTCCGGTGGGAGGAAGACTGGCTGCTTTTCTCCCACAGTGGAAACAGATGACCACGAGCCCCTTTGTGGAAAGAATCATTACGGAGGGGTACAGTCTGGAATTTTCAGAGTGTCCCCCAACGAGGTTCTATGTCACAACCCTTCCCCGGGACAAAGAAAAGGCTACTGCAATGACGAACCTGTTACAGGATCTGATGAGTCAGAGAGTGATAATACAGGTCCCAAAACATCAAGAGGGTCAGGGGTTTTATTCCCACATTTTTTTGGTCAAAAAACCCTCAGGCAAATTCCGCCTGATCTTGAACCTAAAAGTGTTAAACAAGTCAATAAAGTACAAACGGTTCCGGATGGATACGATTTATTCAATAACAAAGCTGTTGACACCCGGTTGCTTCATGGCATCTCTGGACCTCAGGGATGCCTACTTGCACGTCCCGATTGCCCAAGCATCTCAACAGTTCCTCAGACTGGCAGTAGACCTGGGGAACAGGATATGGCATCTTCAGTTCAGAGCCCTCCCTTTCGGGTTGTCATCCTCACCCAGGATCTTTACCAAGATCATGGCAGAGGCCTTAGAACCCCTGAAGCTCAAAGCGATCTCGGTCATCCCATACTTGGACGACCTACTGTTTTTTGCGGACTCCCGGGATCAACTTGCGACGAATCTACAGTCGTCGCAGGTTCATCTTGGAAGTCTCGGCTGGTTACTAAACCGCGAGAAATCGAACTTGATACCTTCTCAAGAAACAAGGTTTCTGGGGTACAACATAGATTCGATCCTTCAGAAGGTCTTTTTACCTCAGGAAAAGATGGAGAAGGTCATGGTGGCGGTGGCTCAAGTACAGACAAACCAAGGGGTGTCAGTCAGGACAGCAATGGCCGTCCTGGGGCTGCTTACAGCCTCAATTCCGGCGGTCCCATGGGCGAGGTTACACTCTCGTCCTCTCCAAATGAATATCCTTCAGTCTTGGTCACACCAAGAGTCACTAGAGAAACGTTTCAGGTTAACTTCAAACGTAAAACGAGCACTCTGGTGGTGGAGAAACCCGGTAAATTTGAACAAGGGTCTTCCATGGGTATTCCCAGTAGGAAAGCGTTTAACAACAGACGCGAGTTCCTGGGGTTGGGGGGCCCATCTAGAGGGACAGACTGCCCAGGGCGTCTGGTCCAGAACAGAGTCCAGAAGATCCTCAAACTGGAGGGAGTTAAAAGCAATATTTCTAGGGCTTCAAGCTTTCCATCAGTTGGTGAAGGGTCAACATGTGCAGGTCCTGTCGGACAACACCACGGCAGTGGCGTATGTCCTAAAGCAGGGGGGTACCAGAAGCAGAGGCCTTATGCAACTGGCCAACCATCTCCTCTCATGGGCAGAGCGGAACGTAGCATCCCTATCAGCGGTGCACCTAAAAGGGTCTCAAAACCTATTAGCAGACCTGCTAAGCAGGAGAAGTATACTAGAGGCAGAATGGAGCTTAAACCCGGAGGTCTTCAGGGCAATCGCTCAGGAGTGGGGCCAGCCACAGATAGACCTGTTTGCCAACCAGCAGAATGCGAAAGTGCAAAGGTTCTTCTCTCTCCACAGAGAGGACCAGGCGGTAGCCATAGACGCACTAGCTCAACAGTGGCACTACCAGCTGTCTTACGCCTTCCCCCCCTTCACTCTGATACCTCTAGTCCTAAGGAAATTCAGGGAAGAGAAATCCAATCTGATCTTAATCACTCCGTATTGGCCAAAAAGACCGTGGTTTGCATCTCTTCAGAGTTTAGCCACGAAACCACCGTGGAAACTTCCACTCAGGAAGGACCTACTGTGTCAGGGTTCTGTGAACCATCCAGAGGTAGAACGCTTGCAGTTGACGGCCTGGTTTCTGAAGAGGACCTCTTAAGAGCTAAGGGGCTCTCTAATAAAGTGATAAGAACTTTGCTAGACAGCAGGAAGCCGGTGACCAGAGCAATTTATCTCAAAGTTTGGCGAAAATTCAACTCCTGGTGTACCTCCAAAAATTTCCAGATTAACAGTATAATTTCCGTTGTAGAGTTTCTTCATGCAGGAATGGAGAAAGGGTTAGCAATTAGCACCCTAAAAACTCAAGTGGCGGCCCTGTCGGTTTATCTAGAAAGGACTTTATCTAAAGAACATTTAATTTCAAGATTTTTCAAGGCACTAGGTCGGAGTAGACCGATAGCCTTTAGAACTTTTCCCAATTGGGATTTATCAATTGTGTTGCAGGGTCTCACGGGGGCCCCGTTTGAACCCATAAGGGAGATTTCTTTGAAGAATTTAGTTCTAAAAACAATTTTTTTGGTGGCCATAACGACCGCAAGAAGGGTCAGCGAAATCCAGGCTTTGGCGGTTACAGAGCCTTTCTTAAGAATTTTGCCGGACAGAATAGTTCTCCAAACTGATCCAGCTTTTCTCCCTAAGGTCTCATCAACCTTTCACAGGTCTCAGGAAATAGTCCTTCCTACCTTCTCCTCAACTCCCTCTAATGCAGGGGAAGAGAATTTTCATACTTTGGATGTAAGAAGGTGTGTGCTTCAATACCTCGCGGTCACCAAGGATTTCAGGAAAACCAACGCCTTGTTCGTGATATTCTCAGGATCCCGGAAAGGGGAGAAGGCTTCCAAAAGCACACTGGCCAGATGGCTCAAACAAGCCATTGCCGACGGTTACCAAGCCAAAGGAGAGGTGCCTCCTTCAGGAGTGACGGCCCATTCAACAAGATCTACGGCAGTTTCCTGGGCCGAAAGAGCCGGTGCCACGCCTGACCAGATCTGCAAGGCAGCTACATGGTCCAGCTATTCAACTTTTCTAAGGCACTACAGGCTAGACTTACTGTCCGCTGCAGATCAGGCCTTCGGCAGAAAGGTGCTGCAAGCAGTGGTCCCACCCTAGGGTAAGTTACTCGGTTATCCTCTCCAAGGTTGTCCTGAAAGGCGATTGGAGAAAGGCCTAGTTAGACTTACCGGTGACGGTATTTCTAAGAGCCTTTCAGGACAACCGCTAATTTCCCTCCCTAGGTATTTTGAATAAAAAGATTGTTTGAAATGTCTATCATGGTTTTGTTGTGGTTGTTCTGTGCTTTATTTTCCAGTGGGCGGAGACCACAATAACTGAGGCCATGGTGGAAGAGGAGGGATCTTAAAGGATCACGTGTGTTTCCTGAGAAATGGGCGGAGCTGCGCTCTCTCCAAGGTTGTCCTGAAAGGCTCTTAGAAATACCGTCACCGGTAAGTCTAACTAGGCCTTTTTCATGTACTCGCTGATACCGAATACTGATACTTTTTTTTTTTAAATGTATCCCCAAATGCAGCCATGTCCCCCTACAAATGCAGCCATGCCCCCCCTATATGCAGCCATGCCCCCCCTATATGCAGCCATGCCCCCCCACATATGCAGCCATGCCCCCCCCACATATGCAGCCATGCCCCCCCCACATATGCAGCCATGCCCCCCCCACATATGCAGCCATGCCCCCCCACATATGCAGCCATGCCCCCCCACATATGCAGCCATGTCCCCCCACATATGCAGCCATGTCCCCCATACCTAGATGCCGCCGCTGCCGCATAGTTAATACGGGCGGGGAACATTACAGCTTTCATTTGAATAGCTGTAGTGTTTCCCGCCACGCCGCGTATAGACACTCCCCCTTGCTCGGGATTGGACAGATCACCCGTCCAATCCCGAGCAAGGGGGAGTGTCTATACGCGGCGGGAAACACTACAGCTATTCAAATGAAAGCTGTAATGTTCCCCGCACGTATTAACTAAGCGGCGACGGCGGGGGGGGGGGGGGTTTGAGTATTCGGCCAGGCATCGGGGGCATTTGCGGGAGTACAAGTACTCCCGCAAATACTCTGTATCGGTACCGATACTGGTATCGGGACAACCCTAGCATACAGTATATTTTACCACTTATTTGAATGCTGCAACTCTCCAGGAGCCTTGTGTATGAATGTTTGATGATGAAAAAACGTGTCAGTGCTCTCCCAGTCCTTTTCAGGCCTGGAAGGGCTGAGTTTGGTGACTGTGAGAACTAATAACACTTCTAAGCACAGACACTTTGATACATAAGGCTTTTTTTTGCAGGTTCAATGGTGTGAAGTGTTTTCTGCTTATAAGGCTCCAGAGTAAAGAATTCTCATTGTCTCTTGAATCCCTGGCCCTTTTGTACAGATTGATTATTAACCTCACTTTCTTTCCGCTTTGCTTGAAAGTCTTTGTTGCGCTGAGTGTAACATGTAAATATGCCTTTCATTGGTCTATTTACTTTACATGCTCCCTTTTGTGTTCCAATATGCCAACAGGATTGAATATCAAAAATAGTTTTGTCACTCTGACCCTTCTATTTTCCTTCTCTTTGCTCAGCTTAGTCGCAGACGTCATGTCACGGAGCTCACCTGAACCCCTCCAGGGTAAAACAGGTTAAAAATAGACAACAAACGCAGCAGGAGTTATTTCTTGTTTTAACATGTTGACTTTGTGGCTAATGAGAATTATAAAGAATATTTACGGCAGACCTTTGTTTTGTATGGGCCACTTCAATAACCAAGCAACATGAACAGCATATAATATCATTACACTACCTTTATGGTCACAAAAAAGCATTCTTGGCGTTGCTGGAACTGCTTTGTGTGTTGTGCTCTCTCCAATTAGTATAATTATATAGCAGATTTGTTATTGAATCCTTTAAGCAGGTTTAGTTGCTTTTGTTATTATTGGCTTTGTATATATATTTTTAAAATGAATATAAATCTTTTTAAAGCAGTTACAGCATGAAATGTTTTGATGCATGATCATGGGGTAATGGATATTAAAGGATAAGTTCACCTTTTTAGGCAGAATTTCAGTTTTCGTAATAAATCAAAGCGTTGTATAATGCCATTTCTGGCCCAGCCATCCCAATGTGCCTTTCTCTTACCTTATTCACAGGAGGTTTAAAATCTTGTCTGTTTATTAGTTTTTTTTTTTATATAATTTTCAGATTCTATTACTTTCACTTCCTGTTAGGTCAACTCCCAGAAGCCTTCACTTCCTTGTGTAATCAGAAGAGGGTGTGATAGTGCGTGTTCACCACTCTGGACCACACCTCCCTCATTACAATACCACCATCCACCCACTTCCTATACAATCTCCTTTAGATCTCCAATCGGCTATGTAGTACAAGGGCCTGTCTGATTTGCTATAGATTGAATGGATTGGTCAGTTCTGGTAAATCTGAAAAGGGAATTGTACAGAGATTGTACAAACGGATTGCATAGTGTTTGGCCATCTTTACACAACATACTGTAGGAGGGAGTGGATGGAGACACTCAGTTGTCAGGCCTCGTTCACATCTTCCATGTAGCGAAAACTCAAATTCCTGCATGTGTTTGTTTTGGGTGTTTTGGAGCGTTTTCACTCGTCATGCGTAGGGCAGCCTATTCAATTAAATGGGTTGCCCTACATGGAACAATCGGCCTAGAGAAGCTCCAGAACTTTTTTTGGGATGGTGCGTTACTGCAGTTTTTGGTGCTTTTGCTGCACTTGGGTTGCCGTTAACATGTAGTGACATGTATATAAGGTATAATGCAGATTATACCTTATATCAGAGCGTCTCCTGGTGCTCACGTGACTGCTCAGTGCTCTCTCCTCCTGACGTCAGTGGGAGTTCTCGGCCCCTCCTGCTATAGCTGTTAGCCGGGGGAAAGGAGAGAGCCAAGGAGTCATGTGAGCTCAGGGAGACGCTCTGATATAAGGTACAATCTGCATCTTTTTTATACAGCACAGACACTAGGACACATTGTTATATAACCGAGGAGATGGGATGAATAGATTATAGTGGCTTAACAAACACTTGAAGTACTTTATTAGGGATATACAGTTATTGTACAGTGATTGGGTGACTCTGTTAAAGTGGTTGTAAAGGTTCTGTTTAAAAAAAATAAAAATAACAAACATGTCATACTTACCTCCGCTGTGCAGTTGGTTTTGCACAGAGTGGCCCCGATCCTCTTCTTCTGGGGTCTCTCCGTGGCGCTCCTGGCTCCTCCTCCTCTTTTCGCGTGCCATGTCGGAGAATCGCTCTACTTCATGGACACCCTTTTGGGCGCTCTCCTGCTGTTGCGTCTGTAGACAGACAGCAGGACTGTGCTCCACCCCCCTGGCACCGGCATCATTGGGTTTGATTGGCAGCAGCGGGAGCCAATGGCAGTGCTGCTGTCATTCTATCCAATCGGGGCACAAGACACCGACCTAAGCTAGTGTGATTGTTCCCGCCGTGGGAATTATGGGGCTAAGGCAAGTATAAGAGGGGGCTCTGGGGCGCTGCTGCAGAAAAGGATGTTTTTTTTTTTTTCTTTACCACTTAAGCCCCGCCGCATGACTATATACGTCCTCTTTTTGAAGAGGGATATCTTGGTAACTGCAGCAGCTGCTGCCACAACCGAGGTATCCATCTCTTCAGGCAGCGGCGCTGTAAACGATAATGGTGGTCTTCCCGGCAGATTCGCCGTGCGTTCACAGTTGGCGGCAGGAGAGGGGCCCCCCTTCCGCCACTCTCCCGTGCCCTCCGCCGCTTACCGGATCCGTCGGTAGCGGCATAGGCGATCGGGTCCTTCTCCCTCTGTGGCATGGTTACAAGTGGGCACAAGATGGCCCCCACCCGTCTCCATACCATAGTAGGGCGGAAGCAACGTCAATACGTGACTTCCGCTCATACGTCTTAAAGGCACATTTTTTTGTTGTCATTTTTTTCAAATGACAATTTCTTTTTTTTTTTTTTATTGCATTTTAGTGTAAATATGAGATCTGAGGTCTTTTTGACCCAAATCTCATATTTAAGAGGACCTGTCATGCTTTTTTTTATTAGGCTCCATGCACACTGAAGCTGATAAAAGTGAGCCTTTCAACGTTTTAATGCAATAGCTTTAATCAGCGTTTTTCAGTGTAGCTTTTTTTTTTTTCCTTTTTTTTTTTTTCTCAGTTGATAAAAAAAACCTTAAAAAGCTATGGTGTCAGCGTTTTTGAGAGTCTTTTGTTGTTTTTCAGCATTTTGCGTTTTTAGCGTTTTTTCCTGACTAAAAAAGGGCAATTTGAATGCAAATTTTGGGCGTTCAGAAAAAAGCCAATAAACTCCAAAGCTCATTGACGCTAAAAAATGCCCATGTGTGCATGGGCACATAGGCTAACATAGAGTTCAGTTTATGGGCTTTAAAAAAATAAAAAAACGCCAATAAACTGCAGTTTATCAGCTTCAGTGTGCATTAAGCATTACAAGGGGTGTTTACATTCCTTGTAATATGAATAAAAGTGACCCATTTTGTTTATTTCTCGTGTAAAAATAAATAAAATTAAGTACAATAAATAAAACACATTTTTTTTTTTTTAAGTGCCCTGTCCCGACAAACTCGCACGCGGAAGCGAATATGAAAACGGTGTTCAAACCACACGTGAGGTATCGACGCAATTGTTAGAGCGAGAGCAATAATTCTAGTCCTTCTTTGTAACTCAAAAGATGCAACCTGTAGAATTTTTTAAACATCACCTATTGGAGATTTTTAAGGGTAAAAGTTTGACGCCATTCCACAAGCGGGCGCAATTTTAAAGCGTGTCATTTTGGGTATCAATTTACTCAGCGTAACATTTATCTTTCACACAATAACAAATTGGGCTTACTTTACTGTTGTCTTATTTTATTAACCACTTAAGGACCGCCGCATGTACATTTACGTCGGCAGAATGGCACCGACAGGCACATCAACGTATATATACGTTGGTGCCTTGGGGGGGATCGGGGGTCCGATCGGACCCCCCCCCCCGTACATGCGGCGGTCCGCGCGGCTGCAGGAGCGATCTGACAAGTGGGGGCGGCTATCCGTTTTCACCCGCCCCCTCCGGATCGCTCCCAGCCAATGCGCGCGCCCGCCCGCCCTGTCACTTCCTCCTCCTGTGTAAACACAGGAAGGAGGAAGCTATCTGATCTCTCCCTCTGCGTTTGTTTCAAGCGCCGCTGAGGAGAGATCACAACACAGCAAGTAAGTCTGCACCAACAGCACACTTACACACACACAGAAACACATTTAACCCCCGCGATCGCCCCCCCCCCCCCCTCCCCCTGTCACAGTGTCACTGAATGCAGTAATCAATCATGTATGATTACTGTATTTAGTGTCAGTGTGACACAGTGTGACAGTCAGTTAGTGTTAGTGTCAGGGTAGCCCCCCCACCCCCCCCAATAAAGTTTTAACCCCTTGATCACTGCCCTAGTTAACTCTTTCACTCCCTATTGCCAGCATCACTAAGCGATCATTTTTCTGATCGCTGTATTAGTGTCGCTGTTCCCGCTAGTTAGCTAATTTTTTTTTAATGCGATTTTTTTTTTTTACTAAAGACATGTGGCTAAATAAATTTTGGCCTAAATGTTTGACTAAAATTTAGTTTATTGGTTTTTTATTATAACAAAAAGTAAAAAATATTGATTTTTTTTAAAAAAGTCGCTCTATTTTTGTATATAGCGCAAAAAATAAAAATCGCAGAGACGATCAAATACCACCAAAAGAAAGCTCTATTTGTGGGATAAAAAAAAGGACACAAATTTTGTTTGGGGGCCACGTCGCACGACCGCGCAATTGTCTGTTAAAGCGACGCAGTGCCGAATCGCAAAAACCCCTTGGGTCATTTGCCAGCGTATTGGTCCGGGTCTTAAGTGGTTAAAAAAAGTGAATTTTTTCCAAGACGCGCTGCGCAAATACATTGTGACAATAAGTATCGCAATGACCACCATTTTATTCGCTCGGGTAATTTTCTAGCAAAAAAATTGTTTTTAACTTGTAAACACTGAGTCTGAAAAACAGGCCTCGGGGGTTAAGTGGTTAATGCATAGAATGCATTAAGGTGAAAAACTGCAATATTTTAAGATCTGTTTATATTTGTTGAAATTATTGTGTGCACTTTTTATTCTAACTTTAGGATAAAAATACAAATATTTCTTAATTATATCTCCAGACAATTTCATGATGGCTGCATCCTGAAAGTTTAATAACAGAATTTTATCTGAGAATTTCTGAAGATAGTGACATACCAGATAGCCTGTGAATGGTTTATTTACTCAGATTTTTTGGATGTAAAATGCTGGATACAAGTTAAGATGGATATATCATTAAACAAATAAAGCAAATCTTGTTACCATATTGGTATACTTCAGTCCTGCTTTACAACATAAATTCCATTGTATTGCAAGTTTTCTGTCACAAGAGGGCAGCAACATTCAGCCTTCATGTCACTGTTCATTTATAAAGCATGCAGATCCTTTGGCCTTGTTTCTCCATGACAACATTGCAACACTTCCAAACAACTACGTCCAATTTCATTTGTTTGGGGTGTCACTTTGCAATGTTTCAGGAGTGTTTTTACCTTCCCAAGGTGGAGTCTAGCTAATTGTTTTTCCTTCTCAGGATGTTTAAAACAGGTTGCAGCTGTTTTTCTGAATATGATTCTAGCACTGTCATAATTGCAGTAAGCATGGATAATATCAGTACATTTTATATTTTAATAATTCTAACATTAATTTGTTTTATTAATTTAGAGGGGTTCCTAGGCGCTCTAAAAAACAAACAAAAAAAAAAAAAAAGATTTTCTTTTGTAGCTAAAAATGTTAAGGCACTTATTGTCACTTTGTGTGTGTAAAATATATATATATATAATATATTTACACACACACACTCTCTAATAAATATATATATATATATATATATATATATATATATATATATATAATATATTATAGTGTGTGTGTGTGTGTATATATGTATGTATATATATATATATATATATATATATATATATATATGTGTGTGTGTGTATATATATATATATATATATATATATATATATGTATATATATATATATATATATATATAATATAGCAAAAATAACAAGAGAGTGAAACGAGCAATGTTAATGTGCAAAGTGATAGAAGCCCTTCCAATCTTTTTTCCTTTAAATTGGATATTCTGACCAGTTCCCCTCTAGAGCAATCTTTTCATACACATGTTAAATTCTGCAGTTTTGGCTTAAAGCCTTATTTTCTGAACACTGAGGTCCTGTAGATCAAATAGATGGTAGTTACAATGTTTTCAGGCACACTGCCAGTGATGTAAAAGTGATCCAGCAGCTATAGGGCCACCTGGATCACTTTTACATTAAAGCCTGGAGCTGGCTAAAAGATGCAGTTACAAGCTTATGGCTATTATGTATGCCCATAAAGCAGAAGTAGTTAAAGTGATTGTAAACCTTTTGTGTGTGTGTGTGTGTTTTTTTTTATAATAAGCAAGTAATACTTACCTGCTCTGTGCAGTGGTCTTGCACAGAATAGCCCTGATCCTTCTCTTCTAGGGTCCACTGCAGGCACTCCTGGCTCCACCTATTCTGCAAGTGGGCGTGATTCAAAGTCGCACTGCCTACATCTTTAAACACAGAGCGGCTTGATCTTACCCCCCCTTGTTACAGGATTTGATTGACAGCAGCAGGAGCCAATGGCTCCCACTTCTATCAATCTGCCCTCTAAGGAGGGAGCGAGCAGAGAGAAACACTGCTCCTGTGTAAAGCACTGGATCAAGATCGGGCTTAGGTGCTGTGCATAGAAAAACCTTCTGTCTTTAGAATCACTTTGAATAAGTTCTATGGTTACAGCAATGGTTATTGCTGATCCACTATAAGCTAACTTGGAAAATTATCTTTTGTGTTGTGAGTTCTGTCTGTCTGCTGGACATCTCTTCCCACAACTCCCTGGATTCCCTGCATCTTTTGCAGATTTTTCTTAATTTCTAAGGACTACATATCCCATGGTACCTAGCCTACAAACAGTGATTTTTGTACTGACTCTGCCTCCTAAAACCCCTCCTCTCAGCTCCTCTGAAGTACAGAAGGAGGGCTCTGTAATATGAGTGACACAGCAGTGCCCACTCACAGAGCATAATGAATATGTATCGCAGAATTCAAGGAAGTAAATGTGTGAGGATCTTCACAAAGTAAAATTTACAAGCTTTGAGATCATTCAGATCGATTTGAATAGGCGAGGAATAATTGAAATACACTGTGAAAATGAATATATGATTTAAAATTTAGACCATAGATGAGCTTTATGTATTTCTGTCAAGTTTTCATTGCTGTCAGTGACATATTGTTATACAGGATGTCACTAGAACAGAAAGTTCTAGTAGAAAACAGCCAGTTCTAACCCTTCTCTGCTAAAAAAAAACGCAACATTTTGGCATATAGCTATAGTTAGATCATCAGTTGTTATGAGCTATTGTACTTTGCTCTTTGGCTTACTGAATTACCTTCAGTGTGCCGTTAGGAACTTGGTGGACCTCTAATGCAGAATCAGTATGTGTTTGAGTAAATTGGGAAGTCTTGTGACCACCTGGCCCCATTAATTTCTGGCTGTGGGAGTGATACCTTCTTTTTATCTTGAGTGAACTTCATAAATACTATAGAAAATCAATTTCCTCAAATTACAAATCTCCGTTGAAGGTGCTTGTGTTGCCTATAGCAACCAATCTCTTTTTCTGCTTCGAGACTACTATAGACCTCTTCTCTCATGTTTGTTTAAGCTTTTGCATAGTTTTTTTTCTCTGTTGAATGTTTGCTGTATGAATTCATTTATATTGGCTGGTTTGATCATTTTACTGTTAGGGCCAATTCACATTGTGCAGGGACAACACAAAAGATGGATTTTAAAGGGCCAAAACTATACTTTTTCACAAATATCAAAAAGTACTAAAGGACAAAAGCACAAATGCAATTTTTATTAAAGAAATTAATTTAAAAAAAAAATTCACAATTTTTGAACTGGTGTAATGGTTTGATCACCCAAAATCAAAATGCACAATGTTCTACGATTACTGATGATGTCACAAGTCTTTATGCCTTATGCCGTGACAAATGCTTACAGAATCACCCCGTTTCAGCAAAGATTTCTTCCTTCAGGGGTGCATGATGATAGAACACAATCACTTCTAAAAATAAAGTATACATAGTTGCATAGTTACGTAGTTGGTCAGGTTGAAAAAAGACACAAGTCCATCCAGTTCAACCATAAAAAAATAAATAAAATAAAAGATATAATACAATCCCATATGCCCAATT